>JAYKXP010000096.1:0-189971 GCA_037176845.1 Paramarasmius palmivorus
TTCTTTGTCGGCTACTGTAAGGTCCGGTGTTCAAGTCGCTTATGATTGACATGCTCAGCCATTCATTCAAGATAGGCAAATCAAACTCTTTCTCTACCTACGTATATGTGTATTAGACCCTGGGCATCAGGCCTTATATGTACGCTGGATCGCATGACTTGAGATTGCACGCACCGGAGCAACTCAGCACTCTGAGGCTAGCGGCTACGCTTTTAAAAACGCATAATAAGATACCCACTACAACTTGGACCATTGAATATTGAGATAGTAGATGGTATGTACCGGGGAAGAGTGATTGCACAGATGCAATTTCCAAACATAATAAATCATAAATTGGACATATAATTATCTGTATTCCTCAACAAAGAGATACTATGTTACAGCCTCCTTTTAACTGCAACATGTAAGTGATACAGTCCATGCTTCCATATAATTGAAAACAAGGGAGGGGTTATATCAAGTGTATAGGAGTCAAGTCACAGGCACAGGGTTGTGTCCAACTCTTGACCTGTGTGAACCAGCTGGTATACTATGATGAAGTATTAAGGGGTATTTATATAAGGCATTTTGCAAAGCTGTTGGGGCTTAGCGCTTAGGATTGGGATTCAGATCACATCAAATGTGATCTCCAGGTAAATTAGATACGGTACAGATGTGGATGTCGCACATATTGATACCCTTGAAAACACCAAAATTGTTCTCATCCTTAGCACTTGATATATATTGCATGACATGCTTTGTATCCACGACACTTTGATAAGTCTAAGTTGCCATTATTGAGGTCCTTATTGAAAACATAGTGGTTTCTCTGGCTTATCTGAGCTGACATGCCGTCGTGATACCACACTCGCTTATGTGTGTCCATTACTCGAGCTACAAAGTGACCATCCTTAAAGTATATGACACCACACAAACGATATGCATGAGACATACCGTTGATTGGAAGTTGTATACACAAATCTATATAGGGCAACTTTTGTCGAGGACCAGCTTCATGAATAGCAAACATCATAATCCAAGGTGGAAAACAAAACTCATGTGCAGACAACATATTAGACCCACATTCTCTACAATGATGAGAACTTATGTGTGGTTCTGTATATTGACGAAGTAATGAAGCAATTGAAGAACTATAAGAACTACTTTGACTGATGTGAGGGACATAATCTGCAGCTGAGGAAACACAAACCTCTGATGCACATCTTGAGCACTTCTCTCGTCGTCGGGTTAAGAGTATATTGCCACACAGTATAGCATCAGAGAGCTCAGATATAGACACAAAGGCTCCAAGTACAAATTTGTCTGGTGCAAGAGTGGTGAGCTTACTGCGTAATGCATCTCGTACGGCATCTAACGAAAGTACTTTATCATGACACTGGCTAAACAATTGAATTAGTTCAGAAAAAATGTTGTTTTGCATAATGTCACTGGTAGCATTAAAGGAGTCCTGTGATAAGTTCCATGTGAACCATAAAACATCCAGTAACGCATCATAAGCACAGCTATTATTGGACCACGTTGGAGCAGATAGTAGAGATATTTGTGTTCTGTCATCAGAGGTACCATTATGATCCATGTGATGCCGTTTATGCTCATCAGATCGATAAGTTGGAGCACTATCGGAGAGGACGCGCTTAGTTCTCAACTGCACACCAGACTGTACCTTTACAGGCAGGTTTGAGGCTTTCTTTCTGGGCTGTGATACCTTAATCCCTGGTTTATTAGGCAGTTGTGGTACCAACCAGTCAGGATCAGGTATATTATGCTGAGAAAGATAATCCTTTAAATCCTCAGTAGCATTTCCTCGACTCACTATCTTCCATGCAATTTCATCAATGTCAACTTGATCCAGAGGATCGCTAGCACTCCATGCTAAACTCTGTGGTACAGTAGTGGGAACATAATTATCAGTCATCTGGTTACGAAATGAGGCTAGCAATACATTTCTTGTATTACCCTGTACGCACAAAGGAAGCTGCCCCTCATATCTACGTTTTGTTATGTCATCCAATAGCTCAAGTTCACGGTACTCCTGACGGAGAGAAGACCCTTGAAGACCACCAGTTATCTTATTACTATCAAAGCTTCCAAGTATGATAGTACCCTTAGCTGTAGCACTTCGAGACAAAGCTGTATAATATGAATGGAAATCACGGCAATTTGTAAGATGAACTGGATTGCGAGGTCTTGTCTTCCCTTGTGAAGAGAAATCAGTCATTGAAAAACAGGGTGCAACATCTACTTGTGTTCGAAATACTTTGAGTGACTTGCCATCCTTAAAAGGCAGTTTAATCGTAGTATATTCTGAGGTAGGTGTAATTGGTACAACATTTAGAGGCAATCCTGGTAGCTGGACATCACATGGTGGGCTTGTTAGTTTAACAAATAGAGTATCTAGTCTCTGTCGATGAAGAGGTCCTCTTGCAGTCCAACCATATACAGTACCTTCCTGACCTCGTGTTATATTCAGCTCAGTAGCTAAGTTCTTTCTGATGATAATTGGCATTCCTTTACAAAAGCTTAGTTTAGGGGATACTAGAGAATCAGAAGCACTTGCATCAAGAGACCACAGAAGTTCTTGCCATTGAGGAGTCATTTCCTTCAGATTAATCATGTTACTATCATTGACCTGCTTACGCTGTGCTTTTCCTGTAGGTTTGATGATATCTTCACAGTAGAAATGATGTAGTGGCTGATGATGCTCTTCTGCATAGCGAATACCTCCGAGACGATTGATTTCGTCTTTCTGCACATTCCATGCAGTGATGATAGCAATGTCTCTAAAATCAAGTGCACTTATTGAAGCACTACCTTGCAGATTTGATGATACTCTAGAGTTAAGAAATTCTATGTCCTCCTGTGTGCAGCTTTTGTAACGCATGTTCTCTAACGCTCTGCGAAGCTTAGCATCATCCTCGGACTGGTTACGCTGTCGCATGTTCTGACGTAAAATAACTACAGTTGTCACATGATGCCATAATGATTTGCCGATTGCCTCCTCTTGATGCTTTGTTGTGCTTCTGAGTGCTCCAATGTTTCTGCCATATAAAGATATACTTTCACCACCCATTGGTGGTGGAAGCTGGGCAAAATCTCCTGCAAATATGATATTAAGCCCACCAAATTCAGTATCAGGTCTAAGTAGACAAAGACAAAGCTGGCGGCTAATACGATATAACTCCCTAGCTGAAACCATAGATATTTCATCAAAAAATACATATTGAATACCTATCAGTCTCTCTCGAACTGTGGGAAGATTGTCACCTGTGGAATAATCATTGATTCCAAAGGCTGAATGATATGTAGACCCTCCAAGAAGAGCTGCAGCACTACCGGTAGGAGCTACAACAAGCAACTTATAGGACTCATTTCTCATTTGAAAGAAGTGTATTAGAGCTCGCAACACGGTTGACTTGCCAGTCCCACCCATACCACCAATATACATCTTCAATTGATCAGCATCCATGGAAGAAGCATGTTGAGCTATAATACGGAATGCTCTCTCCTGTTCTTCATTAAGTGAGAACAATTGGAGGGTTTCTGTAATATAGTGACCTTCATCCTTAGCCTTAAAACCCCTTTCCAGATAAGTTTTGTCTATGACTTGAACTTCTGTCATCATAGGAGGTAGCTGTCTCCTGTTACGAAATGCAACAAATTCAGCTCGAACAGAAGCAGGAACTGAACTGGTGCGTGATTCAATAATCTCTTTCTTACGCTCCATTAATACTGTTTTCCAGAAATCGCGGGTATTTAATGCAATTGGACTGTAATTTTCAACATCACAACCCATCTCAAGAGGCAACACTTTAGTCCAGTTGCTGATGCTGAGTGTACGTTGAATTTCTAACTTTTGTAACAGTCTCTGCTTATGACCTCTGCTAAAATCTGCCAGCTGAGCTACCCCTTCAAAGTCATGCTGATAAGGAAAGCTGGACTCCTCAGTAGTATGCTCCGCATCAGGGAAGGAATTCAAGATATCATCATAGTCATCCTCAGTGCAGTCAATTAACGGATCCCAGCTGCTATGTAGACCATTGTCTTTCCTCATTTGAGCATGATAGTCATCACGAGCATCAAGACACTCGTATCTTATCATAAAGTTATCCATAAGCTTCCTTTGTCTTTGAGAGAAGTTATAGTTATTAAATGATTCTTCCCAAGTGAAGTACTCTTCTTTCAGGTCTGTACCTTTTCTCCAGGGTTTGAAAAGAGTGAGCATCACTTTGCAGTAGTACTCTCTGTCTCCAACATCTCGACGGGGAAGATTTGCACCAAGAAAGTTGACTACAAGTTTATCTGAGTCTTTCTGGATTTTAGCAACATGAGTATCTGACAGAGCATGGTTTGAATGATAGTAGTAATGATTTAAAGGCAGTGTATTTGCATTACACAGCTGTTTGGATAAGTGCAGTTGCTCAAGATCATCATTTTCATTGACATCACTTTCAGTATAAGCTGGATGTTGAGTGGTAGATCCCTTACTGCTTCGTTTTTTTGCTGATTTTAAGGTTACTCTATGTGAAATCCGAATCCAATCATATAACACAATGTCATTAGATTCGAGAGGTCTATCACTATAATCCATAACAGGAGACAAACCTATTATACGATGCCCACGCTTCACTAAGGCTACACGCTCTTTAACACTATCTTCAGATTTATATATGTTATCATCTGAAGTTGACTCTCCATTCACACAATCACTTTCAACACGAGCGACATATTGCTGCCAATAAAACGAGATGAAACGGTGATCAGTATAGTGATCAGGAAAATCCAGCAGATAGGAACATATCAATGGTGCCCCAAATTCCATTTTTGTAGTCAAAAGATTAACTATTTTTGTGAGAAGTTTTCTGGCTTTCTCTGCACTGCTTTCAGAACCATTAATGACAGAACCGTGTTTGGAATATATTGATAGGATAGCATCAAACACTACATGTGTCTTCAGTGATGATTTAGTGATATAGTCTGTAACATATAGTACCACAGATTTTATTGCAGTACCTGAACCAAGGAATGTAACATCTGTATTGCTTCGCATTAAATAGGTTAGAGGATACGAGAAGGTGTTAAACCAGGGTTCATCTTTACGCATAGTTATTGCCCCACTTTCATGGTCTATTGAAGTAAGGGGATGAGTTGGTCTTGGAAATCTAGCTCGACACTTGCCCCATTTGTTATCACGACACCCTTTGTAAACATGACGTTTCTTTAATGTTCCATCCTTCTTGTAGTTTGAGTCACATTCATGCCATTGTGTCTTAAGAATAATATCATTTACATCAAACACATAATGCTTATACCATTTCCTATAAGTATCACAATTATCACAGCCTGTATCGGAATACTGATACTGGTGATAAGCACAAGGTTCTGGTGGACACACAGGTAGTGCTTGAGTTGGGTTGACATATAAATCCTCTTTTGTAGCTGACTCAACATCACAAGATACCTTTTCAAGAGTATTATCCAAAAACTGACCTGCAAAGACACTATCAAGATACGTAATTATGCTCTCCTCAAAACCCTCAATTTTTGCTTTCAGTTTGTCCCGAATCTGCTGGGGACTAAGTGCACCCTTAATCCAGAGAAGCAGGTGGAGATGTAGAGTAAGGCGCCCCTGCTGCTCCACAACGCCATAATGGGCATCATGTTCACCATATAGACCTCGATGATTACTATTGTATCCAAGCACATCCGTAATGAATATATCAACCATATAGTTGAAAAACCTAGCCGAGGCCACAGGATTACTACAGATTAGTCTCAATCTTGGAGCATGATCCAGGAGTTTCGATGAAAAGTCTACTTGTTTTCCAGCAAAATAAACACACAAGGGATGCTTGCTGTCAGCTGGTGAAATGGTGACATACCAAGAAGGGGCTCCTTTATGTGCAATTAATGACCATACTTCGTGTCGCATAAACTTCTTTGTAGTTGCAGATCCATTAACTTTACTTGCAACTCGATCTATGTCATTAAGAACTTTAAAGCATTCAACTTCTTCGTTACCCTGTGGGATAACCTTTTCTCCACCAGCCATTCGTTCAGCAATGTCCTGCAGAACTGAAGTGTTTAGAGATACTATCCTGTTAGCAACTGCATCAAAAGATTGCTTGTCAGCTAGAAGCCATCCAGCTGATGTAGCTGCTTTAACCTGTTCATGGCTGAAAGCTACTATAGGAAAGTTTTCATCTGTCTGAAAGCGCTTGTCATAGTACATGAGCAAATGCTTTTTATGAGCTGAATCAGAAATATGACAAGTACCTATACCTCCATATCCATAAGGAAACAGCCAGGGGAACATTTTTGGATATAATGCAGGGTTTTTCCAAATAGACTCCCCTTCTTGTTTATGCCCAACAGCCAATACCTTACCACCCCGATTGAAGTAGCTTGCAGCAATCCCTTTGATCTCATCCTTTGTATATCCTGGAAGATCATCACCCAATATTCCATGGACGGTAAAAGAACAGTGCCCACTCTCAGTACCATCTTCAGGTTCATTGTCATCAAGAGACATAGATTCAACAACTTTATTGTTATCAGATTCTCTCCATATTATTGAACATGGTGGAAGTGTTTCATCATACTGTAAGAGATGAGCATCTGAGACCTTTACATCAGAATAATCTTGATGGTTGAGCACAAGCCATGTCAGAGCTTCTTTAACAACACTTCGTCGGACAAGAAGTGGTGTACGTGTAAAGTCATCTGCAGAGGGCTTGTTTGGACCAGTGAACAAGACAGCAAGGACCTCATCAATGTCTTCTCTAGGGGGAGGAAGAATATCATATACCTTGGGAATAGGTGATTCAAAAGCCATTGCATTAGCCTTCATTTTCTTGCCACCAGTTGCAATACGAATAAAACAAGAGGTATGTCTTACACGAGCAATAAGCAGTTTTTCAACATATGACAGATATTTAAGCTGAGGAGGCACTTCACCTATCCAAAAACCATTTGCAAGGGCCAGTTTAGGCACATTTCCTTTCACTAGTGCCTTTCTGCATGTAGAGCAGACTGATGTGCAATCCATTGCACAAATCGGGGCTGATATATGTGTGATAGGATCAGTGGAAGCCAATCTTTGTTTGCGGGTACCCTCGCTCCTTTCTAGCACTCGCATATAACCTCGTACATGTCGGATTGGAGTTAAGTCTACCTTTCGAGTGAGCTGAGCACACACGGCACAGCCTTCTTCCTCAAAGGAACCTGGACTTAGTTTTGAGCATGCACTGGATACAATATGATGGATTAGATCTTGACTAGCTTCAGCCGGTGGATATGTAACATGTTTAGCCTCGTCAGGTAACAGTGACTGTTTAAGTATTTCTTGTCTATTGGGCTGCTTCAGCACGACAGACTTCTTACGATTACGCCTTAGTATCTGGGTGACCCGCTTTCTCTGTCTTAGTGGCGGCCTAACTTTAATCACACTGACCATTTGAGTGCATGATCCGCAACAATGGGTACCAAAAAAGTGCTCTACAGCATCCAAATTCATCGAGGAGTGGTTACGAGCACCATGCAACTTAGCTATCGCTCTCCCCTCGTCACGGGTTACAAAAGGTATAAGAGGTAAAACAGTGCCCGAAACAATGATGCAGCCCGGCTCATTGGCCAGAAGCTGCGTGGCTTCGTCAATAGGCATATGGTTCAAGAACGTGTGAGTGGATCCTGGGAGGTAAGGTGTATCATTTGCTTGGGGAACAACGGACCCTTGAAGAAGGTTCCACGGAATAACCGCCTTCCTCCCGCCCCCAAACAACGTTTGTGACCCAGTGCGATACTCATTTTCGGCATTGCTACATCCATTTTCGGAGCATGCATAACATACCTGCGCGGGCAACGAAGGACTGTGGACCAGTTTAATACCCACAAGCAGGGGCTTACGATGGCAGGGTGTACCGAATGCGACACGTCGAAAGAACGTAGCGCTAGCTCCAATCACCGATACTAAGAAACTGGTCGGCTCGATATCGACGTAGACATAAAGTAGTCATAGCATGACGGAAAGAATATCTGCTGGTCACATTGCGAACAAGCATCAACGCACAGAACTGGACCCTAAAGACCAAACCGTTGTGAGCGGCGGCGCCAAAGAAATGAAGCAACGCCAAGTAAGTTATTGCACTTGTAAAACGACGGAAAGAAAGCGATTTGCGCGGCTTGTGCTTCGTCAGACCAAAACCATGAACCGGAAAGGCAGTACCAGTGTCTAGTTGGCGCGTTTGGGCATTCGGTAGACTTTCCATGGCGGGCTCAGTCTCGGTGTATCGACAACCAAGTGAGAGGTGAAGAGGGACATTGAATAGAGTAGAGCAATGATAAGACAATGTTCGAACACCCATATATTGATCATTTGAATGCGAAGTCCGCAGGGAATTAAGCATACGGTCAAAGCCGGTAGGTATATTGAATACTCGACGAACAATCCGCCCTACATTCCCTAGGGAATACGGCTGGTTGGTGTTATGCTCGAGCTGCATATTGAGGGAGCCATGCCTGCGGTTACGCAATGTTTCTGGGTAGGCACGGCCGAGTTGACTGCTGTATCGAAACAAACACTATAAGAAACTGCAGTAAAACAAGTCTTATAACATACGCACATATTGGGAACACCTTCCGCTGTGCAACCCTCTTCGCAACGCGCCGTACAAAAAGGCTTCAAATCGGGACAGCAGACAGAGAGCTGGCCACGGGGATTGTTACAATTGACCCTGTAGACGAGGTCGTCTAAGAGGGTAGAGGAGACAGATGCTCCATCAACTAGATAACGTGCAGCTGAATGTTCGAGCTGACGGAGGTGTAGGTCTCGACCTGGATTCACGGACACTGGTGCACGCAATTCAACAGCTTGTTCGCAGCGATCATAAAATAAACGGTACCTGGTATAAGCAGAACCACCCATAATAGGGCAACGATAAGTGCAGTCGAAAAACGCATGTGGAAGATGTAAGTTGAGGTGAAAGAGATCGAACTGATCTTTCCAAGAAACTCAACATGTCACGTGTGTGTATACACGAGCGTCTAACGCCATCAGAGTCCAATATCAATGAAGCACGATATAAACAAGCAACGTTGTATCCTACATACTACTTACAAATGTATATCCGCTGTCTAGAAGCGGTTTGAGAGCCCACGACATGGAGGTGCAATCCGCCAGAGTGAGGACAAAAGACAGAGTGTGCGGAGGTAGGGCAAGATTCATGTGCACCGACGATCCCTTAACAACAGCCTGAATTAATTCGAGTGAACCCTTCTCGCCTTTTAGTTCTTCCCAAAAGAGATCCTTCGCCTCCCTCCAACAACTATCGATATGAACTCTTTGGCGAATTATGTCCGTGATTATAGACCCTTGCTGGACTAAATAGGCAGACCATAAGGCAGATATGGAGATGCGGATCGTAGTAGCAGTGGAAACTGCAACAATTGCATCATCCAGTACGTTGATGACCTCCCGAAGACGCAAAATCGCGGACCTGTACAATAGACTGTTACCGTCCGTACCCGAAGTTACGCCTGCTTGACTCTGAAACACTTTTCCCAATACCAATAGCATTAGCAGAGAAAAGACCTGCAGCAAGCCATCTACAGACAGCACGTTGGGTACGTGCGAGTACCTGTGTCCCTGCCGCGTACGCAGGGCCAGGAAAGCACGGGTGTCATTTACAATGACATCATGCCAATGAAATGCAATATCTGTCAAGGCCATTGCGCTATCGAACTCGTACCGGAAATGTGCCTTCGGAGGGTGCATTCGTATATAGAGGTCTGCCCAGAGAGTTTGTTCCATTGTCGCAAAACAAAGGAAATAGGTAGCGTGACATACGGTGTCACTTAATGTCACGATGTCGTATGGCGTACCGGCGGGCAAACACCTAAGTAAGATATATACAGTCATAAGTAGCATGAGAAAAGGACGACCGTCGAACTTACACGCGATCTCCAGGAAACAGTAGGATCGCCGTGACCGCACGTATCTTTGCAAGAAGGTCCGCCGGCGGGACACAAAGGGTTGAAATCTTCCCGAGAAAAGACGGGTCCTCGACCGGTAAGGCAGCAAAGACAATGACACAGCCTTCCCAGACAGTGAGCTCTGTGTTTAGGCCATCGGGTAACAGCATTCCTTTACGAACAGCATTGGCGGTAGCTATGAAGTGCCATCCATTTGGAGGCAAAGCCGATGCAACGACCTCAGCTTGCAAGCGACTAATATACTGGCGCGAAAAGACGTTGGTACTGATTGAAAGCGTACCCGTCGACGATACTGCAGAAGGCACGAGAGGAAAGCTCATAATCCTTCGCATTCCGGGCGAGGAGAGGAGAGCCAGGAAATCAGAGAAGGTAGCGCTGCAAGTTGCATCGGCATCTGCGGTGATAGGGTACGGCCGTGTGTCCACTACAAAAGTAATTTAGTAGCCAGGCAGTACGTAGAAGGTCGTCACGTACTGAAGGCACGCCTAGGCATTGATGTGGGTCCGATTCTGGACAATAGGTTCGTATCGAGAGATCGTCCGGAGACTTGTCTCTGGCGACTAAAAGCAACCAAAACATGACCATGAAGAAGCTCGGGTAGTACCGCAGCATTGTCCAAATGCTCGTACTCGCCTGCAGAGAAAGCAACAACACCTCGTATGCTCAGTCCTCTGTCCGATTCGGCAAACTGGTGCTCCTCATCAGGAGCCGCAAATCCCAGTGTTAGTTTGTAAAACAACAGTCCGTTTCCATGAATAGTCTGATACACGTTGGACCGATCCAGTAGTCCAACGAGATACGAAACGCCATCGCTTGTCTGATAGACCAGTATTAGCATACCGCAACACAAAATAAGATCCTTCCTTACCGCACACGTTGGCCAAAACACTTCTCTACGACCGTCTAATCCGACGATTATATATGCTTGCCCTCGAGTTGCCTGGTGGGAAAGAAAAAAAACTTCGGTGAAAAGTGGTAGAGCACAATATGAGATACAAACCTTCCTTATCGCTTCGCCAAAGACTACAGTAGCCAAGCTGCTCGGCGGCACTGAATACTCGCAGAGCCGCCCTACGATATTGGACTCGCGGATGTTTGATTCCTTGATCAGAACGGTGTCCTTTCTCCTCCATGATCCTATACGCGACGATCTCCTGTGCGAAGGCGGGCCGCCTTGAATCGTGTCCACCCGGGCAGGATCAGAAGCTAGGAGTATGCCAACTCCTCTGGTCTTCGCAGACAAGATACGAGAACCCGTCGATTCGGAAGGGATGATATCGTAATGGCGATTTTCGCTATCTTCTTTATCGGAATGCGTACTAACAGTCACGAAGGGTAACTCCTCAGTAACGGGCTATTCCAGAAGGAAATCCTACTTACATATTCGCAGTCACACGCTCATACGATAGCCCAAGTGGCAGGTCGACGATGACACCAACATCTATTTAAACAAATGTCAGGAAAAAAACCGGTGATATCTAGCGAGTAAAATATGAACTTTAGACTGACCTGTTTCGAAAAAAGATTGTTCCTTGATAGCCAAAGGTAACAACGATTCGGCCTCAGAGATAAAGTCCTGTACAGCACGAACAGGCGTAGTAAAGCCTCGAGCAATTGCGAACAGTTTCCGCCATAGGCTCGATTCCAACCTCGATAAAATAGGCGGCCGGGTCGTTCCATAATGAAACCAAGCCTGCCACTATTCAGCACACAAAACAACCATGTAACGCCTATCGTTGTGCTTACCCTCAGGATATACAACTTGGTTATATTGGTGGACATCGGCGAGAAGTCGACTAATAGTAAGATGGGTGTTATCGCCAGAGCCAACAGCAAAGGCTGGCGTATCCTAGACGGGGAAGGCAACTTCGAGACAGAACAGTCGTGAAGCAAAGAACTATATGAAATCCACGCCAAAACAACACGACAGGACGATTTGCACCGAACAAGAGACATCCATTTGCGGATACCGACCATCAGATCATGTTCCACTGAAAAAACCGATGAAACCTTACCTGGTGACCCCCTTGTATAGCTCGCTAAAAGTAGAAGGCAAATCGCTATACCCCTGGAGATATATCAGGAAGGCCAAACAAAAGCACCTACATAAGAAACTCACTTGCAAGGCATAATTAACGCAGAAAGCTGCAGCATGTATGTTCTGCACAATCTTAGACAGGCTCCTGCCATCGGAATCCGTGGACAGTCCTTGCAGAAGCGCATAGCCAACGTACGCGAGCCCCTGCTCCCTGGGAGCATTCACTTTCGACGCCTGCAATAACGCAGGCTTCACAGAGTTTGACTTGAGAATATCCCGGACATTCGCTATCACATTCGGCCAGCCTCGACCGTCTGCAATAGCTGGAAGTCCACGCTGAAAGCAACCACCAAAGACGTCAAATAGAGACGCAGGGAGGAAATAAGTAGACTTCGTACTAGCTTCTGTGTTTCCCCTACAACCGCTGTTCTCGGGACAACACGGTTCAGGCAAGTAGAAGCATCTTCCATCACTTTTGCAGGAACCTGCCGGTCTTGTACTTGTATACAGGAAGCAATATCCAGTAGACGCAGTGCAAACAGATGCGAAACAACCGGTGCCGCAGACTTTCGTGTAGGAACTAGTGCAGTCCGATTAAATGCCACGTCTTTATAGGCGTCCTCCCGACACCCTTTGTCGACATCGCTGAGTAAGTTAGTCGCCATTATCTAAATGAATGACTTATGTGGGCGACACAATGCAGGCAAGAGTGTGTAGCTTACCCGTAGGTCTTCAGGCAGCAGCAATAACCTATCAGTAGTGTAACCGACAAAGGGACTGAACCAAGGCATGTCGAGGAACAGCGGCACTGTAGATGGATCAACACCTTCCATTCGAGGACCACCTTCTACCGGCAGTCAGCAAAGATATAATAACGAAAGCAGACGTACTCACTAGTCATGAAATTATAGGGAAATCGCAGGTTGGGTAAAAGAGATAGAATACGAGGACAACACAGAAGCGAGGCAATCAAAATTCACGTTATAGCAGGTTATGTAAGCACACGTGGACGTGCTCAAGATCACAATGGGACCATTGCGATTCATCTACAACCACGAAGTATGCCTACAAACCGAGTACGTATAAAGGACGCCCGTCATCACAGCGTATGGGTAATAAGGTCTGTGAGCGTGCATTTCGTCCTGTGTAACTGCTAACTTTCGTAGCCCTGTACGCTTCAGCGGAGACGTTACCCAACACCAAGTCAAAACACCAACCGACCGAGGTCACAGACGTAGCCAAGGAGGAAAAAAACGCGGAGTACATTCATCCAAACTAGATAAAACTAATACACGCTCGCCGGACACAATACTACATACAGGTAAACTATGCCAGAACAGCACGATGGAGGGTATCTAGCAGATCTTTCATAAAAACAGGCATAGACGAAAACGGATGACTGGAAGGCGAAGCAAATAGTCCAATCCGAGAAAGAACCGTATCAGTAGTATCGCTATTTGGAGACGGCGAGTAATGAAATATTCGACGGGAAGCATTGATACGTCGTTCGGCGGACCCCACAGACGGTAATGCTTGTAGCTGAAACCGTAGAGAGAAGCGAAACCCTAAACCACCATTAAACTTTGTACATTGGGAAAGGATACGACGTACCGTGAGCCTCGACTTTAGCGTCACGAAAGAAGGACGTGTAGATTACACACTCTGCCGCATAGTCTACCGAATTAGGTAGTTCGCCTTCGTAAGCCTCGATGCGTTGTACGTGGAGCCCAGTGGATGCACACAGCAATGTCATATGCAGTTGTGTCACGACATCAAGCTCATTTTGCCAATCTACAACGGATATCAGCATACAAGTGCGACCGAAATGGAACATCATCACCTCCTTCCGTGAACATCGAAGGAAAGGCATGATATTTGGGGTGTCTGAGTCGAAATGCATTTTCCAGAAAGACACTGTAAGGCAGATGAGAAAAATGCGGAGTTTCTGAAAGAAGGGGTCGCGCGTAGACCTAGAAGGGTGGATCTGTGGTTGGTAAAATGATGCAGCATTGACTTGTGACAACAGATTCCTGAGCTTCGCTATTAAATCGTCTTTGTCTAGAGGTCATTGTATATCAGATAGGTACCCCGGATTTGTCAAGTAACACACCAGCGAGTCTTCGTTCCAGTTCGGTTCTCCGTCGGTGCTCTGAACTGGAGACAATCAGCACGAAAGCCTGCCTGGTATGATAACGACGACCTCTCAGACAAATATCGAGACATTGACTCTTCTTCCTAATAGTTGATTAGCATCGTATAAATGCAATAAATGTGCCTTACCAGCATACGTGCCGCCTCGGACGGAAATTCGTACTGCATAGAGCAGGGAGAATAAGGGGGAAGGAGAGGGTGAAAGGAAGAAAGAGAAGCGTGTCCTAGCTGAGAAACACGATCACGTCACGTGAAGAAAGCATAAACCACAGCCACCTATGTGGACCCGAACTCCTTCGACCGCAAGACACGATATTGACTAAGTCAGGCCCTCCTTCACGAACAGAAACAACTTGCTGAATCCGATTTCCAGCACCACAGTTCTCTATACAGCTACAGGTAACGAATGGACCAGAATGAGGGCAAAAATTGACTCGAGTGGCGAAGAGCCTAAAGCGGATCTATCAAACTAGGAACTTCTAGTCGCAGAGACAAACTGGAAAGGTTCATGACAGACGGTGCAAACCGAAAATCGTCCAACCATAAATGTCACTCAGTCAAATCGCCCTTGCGTCCTTTCATTCATCGCTCAGCCTCACAAGAACCAGAAAACACACAATGGATCGTGCCTCTGAAGCCCGCGCACCAATCTATAACGATTTCTTGCATTTGTGAGTGTGTTGGCCCTCGCGTACTTCATCGATGGGGATGACTGATATCCAACAGTCCTCACACCATCCTCACGCCTATTTTCGACAACATGTCCGTATCCCAGTTACGAAAAATGCGCAGGGTATCAACAACGGCCATGCAAGAAATCCGAGCATACGACAAGATAACTTTCAGCGAAAAACAGTTGTACAAACAATTTTTCTCCGCCGACGACATAGATCGCTTCCGCGCCGTGCAATCTAAAACTCGAGCGCTAGCGACAGGTGACGCCATAACGTTTCACCTGGCAAGAACACCAGTACAAGCCACACTGTTGAAGGTGCTGGTACCCACAGATGGCCTCCTGGACATGGGCAAGTTCATATTATCCGCTAACTTCAACTTTGTACAAGCAAGCTACTACGTGGGAAACACGTACACAACGGACATTTCATCATCTTTCAACGAATCCTTCAGAAAAGACTGCACCACGCGAATCGTCACCTTAGAGGAAGGCAACGAAGACCGTCCATCGGGCGGAATTTACACCTTCCAGAACTCGATCGGAGTCACCGTGGAATTGACACGAACACTGAACGAACCGATCGACGCGGTCTTGGCACAGCGGTCAAGTAAGTGGTATCGCCTTTACACCAAACGAAAGCTGATACTTGCGAACACAGCTCTTGACATGAACTTCGCAACGCACAACGAAATCGTATCCCTCTATCCACGAAGCAGTTTCATAGAGAAGAAGGCATTCTATATGAACGAGCGGGACACGCTTTCAGGAACAACCGACGACCAATACATCATTCAAGGGTGGACGTTCGCCACTATGATATCCGCAGTAACAGCTCTGGATACTGACCACGAGCTATCCTTCAAAACCCGTTACGTCGGAGACCGTCACTGTTGGATTGTCAGATTCGAACAACCTGTTCAGTCTGACACTCCAGGAACCACATCTGAAACATCGATGTTTAACGACTTACTTTTCCTCTCTTCTTGGCACACCTACTGTCCCACCCCCTCTTCCACACAATTGATTCGAAACCAAGCCTCTTGTGGCTTCCCGCCACATTCTCTTGTGATAACATGGGAAGCAGAAAAGGCATTATGGGCATATGATTGTATCAACATGGTCAACGACATATACAGCGCTCGGGTTTGTCAAAACGAAGATGTCGAATGCTTAGATCTATTGAACAGCTTTGGTGAAGCACAAAAGGACGATAGGCGAGTTAACAATCGACATCAACACTATCAATACCTAATCAAGCGTGTCATGGTTCACAGGATCTACCTGCACGGCGACTTCCCAGCCGAAGCATCAGATTGGGGACCGTCGCAGGAAGACGAACTGAACCAGTAAGGGATATCTATCGAGGGTGTTGTAGCAGACTAACAACTATACCAAGGATGACTACTTACGAACAAGCTCTTCATACTACCACTCGCTTCTTGACCAAGTTGTACCCCATCCTAGAATCCAACTTTGTCGAAAGTAGCGCATTCACGCAAATGCGACAGGACTTCCAGGCTTCCGTCGAGCTTTACTCAGTTTTCGGAGCAACTATTCAATGCCCAACTGGACATACTGTATCGACATTGATCAAATGCATCGAAGACATGAACCACACCCGCTTCTGTTCCGGAGCAAAAGTGAGTCTTCGTTACAGCGGTAATGCGGAATGCACCTGACGTCGCATAGTTTTCGCTATACTTTGATCTCGAATGGGAAGAAGATAGACTATGGACCCGTTGCCATTTTCACGTGCCGTTGCACATCCTAGCATCGGTAAAAGAAGATCTCAAATGTTGGTCCGAAGAGGAGTTCACCAACGCTTACTTGAAAGTAGTTATCCTTCAGACTGACGAAGAAACCCGACCACTATAACGACGCGTACATAGAACGACCCTCACCTCCTATCCGCGTGCCACATATATTACAAATACGATGTATTCTTCACCGAAGCCACAAATAAAGCATTGGAACTCAGACGCGTATTGACATTGCACTGATCCTCAGATTATCCACCAGTCAAACTCCATTTGCTGCAGGTAGGCTACGAAGGTAGCAGCAGTCACACGTAAGTGCATGCAGGCGAAAGGATGTACAACCCCACGCGTCGTCATACTGCAATCTTCGCGACTTCCAATCGACAGAGGACCAGAAACCCCAAACAACTATATATATTCCTAAACATACTGCAAAAAACCACCAGCCGACTACCATACTACACTTGCAAGTCAAAGTATCGTAGGGAATGTCAAGGCCACCAACAACGACACCAAGGGAGAGGGAACGGTCGGATTACACAACTAACAGGGGATATCAATCTACATATCTACCTTCCCCAATACAATAGCGAACAAAGCATTGAAATGTACAGTATGGTGAGCGTTGGTAGACCCGCGAAAGCCTGTAATGGTGAACGCCACCGTCACGAGCGAGCCTTCTTCCACTTCGGGATAAGGATAAGTGGGAAGTGTATGATACCTTTCCCAGTCCCGGCCACCGAACTGAAATCCTTTGGTACCTATCGTCGTTTTCCCGTCATAAAGCGGAACTTCAACTAGTCAATAAGAGACATGCATAGAAAACAAACCAACTCACTTCCTTCGTCAAACAGCCGATAAGCAGGCGCACCGGCGACCAAGACATTCACACCTGCGATTCCACGAGCGTCTGTATCCCCAGCACCAGATCGTACGCCATCCCCCCTCGCAACCGAAGAGGCTGCTGAAGAAGACCCAGCTTTAACGGGCGAGGAGTACGGTGTCGACGCGAGCTTATCAGTTTCACGATCATTTCCTAATCTCAGTAGCTCAGTATATAATTTACAACGAAGATCAACAAACAATACTCACGGCGGGGAGTCCAACCCTTACGCTTGGTCTGAAAAACGACAGCACTATAACGACCGGGAGCATGCATTTGATTGTCGTTGAAGTAAGTGCCTAGGTTGCATTGGAATATTTCCCAATCGTTTTCCATAGGACGAATATGAAGCTGTTTGACGTATGACTCGCCTACTTCCCGACCTTGACTCACGAAACTGCGATGACATACTCCCGTGAAGATGAAAACCGCATTCTGAGTGCCCTGAGCATGAGGTACCCGGATACACTCCCAAGAGCGAACGAAAGACATGAGTGGCACCCTCACGGGGCTCTTGAAGTCTCTATACTCCGCAAAGACAACAGATCTGACCAGTTTGCTGCCAAATGTGAACTAAAGCCTCTTCAGAGCATACTGATCTCAGACATACCTTCGTACCCTATTATTCACTTTGTCGACAACGCCTCCGTAGGACACAGGAACAAAATCATCAAACGCATCCTCCGTATTACTGTATCCAATGAATTTGGCCCGGCGAAGACTAAAGTTAAAGTTAGTAGTGGATTCACCGAAGACAAAAAACATGGACATACGTGTTAATCCACGTCAAACTATCATAAAGATCCACAAGGTCCGGATGAATACACTCTCGATTCAACAAGGGAGCAACTGTCACTGCCTTTGGTCCAACTTGGTCGGACTCGACTTCGTCTTCCTCGGAGTACTCTTCTTCATCTTCTGGAAGGACAACCCCTGGCAAAAAAACAGCCTCGTCCCTCGTACTATAGGAGGCCGAAGTTGGTTCTTTGTACCTATACGAAATTTCAATAAAGCTGTGAACCAGCATCACAAACGACTCACCCCTTTGAAGGGCTGCTACCGCTCTCTTTCTTCTCCGTTCCCAGTTTGTCGCTGGCGGTGTATCGATGTTAGTCGTACGGACTAGGAATGAAGAAGTGACTTACTCTTTACAAACAACTTTTGCTCCACGACCCCGACGAGGGCTCTCATTGACGGAAGGGCGACCATTGCTGGACAGGACCGCAGGAACACCACGGTCGGAAGTTCTACGGATGAATTTGTTAGGAAGCGAAAGATAGAAAGCCACGATCCACCGCCTACGTACCCTACAAGGCCGGATGGATCCCCAGAACTTTTCTTCTTAACCGGTGTAGAAGGCCGCCTGTGGGAAGAATGGCGAGAAGATAATGAAAAAAGAAACAAGTCAAATCAACTACTGAAAATAAAAAATAAAAATAAAATAAAAAAATATAATAAGAAAACCCTGCGTATCCAGCATTGGATATCCGCCGTGAAAGCTTGTCGAAAGGAAGATCGTACCTTGTAGGCGCGTGGACGTCCACAGGAGACAACACCGGCGACAAAGCTCTCCCCTTCCCCCGTACATCAACTCCTGATCCACTTCTAAAACACAGGTCAACCCACACGTAGGGACTGCAAAGAAGAGCCCAGCTTACTTTCCCGGTCTTGCAAGTATAGTAGAAGGCGAAGGTAGATCCTCATCAGAATCAGTGACGGGCCTATCTGAGCGGTCACCAAAATAGAATGCAACGAAGAGGGCCATTACACACCTGATATCACCGAACCTTCCCAACGATTTTGCCCTGCACACGAGCGTTAGGACACCAAAGTCAGAAGAATAAGTTGTAAAATATCCACTAACGTTTCTAGTTCAGGAACGTCCGATGCAACCGGAGAATGCATAGATACATCAGAGTGTTGGTCCTCGTCTCGCGGTTCAGCTTTGTTCTTGTTCCTACTACCAGCAGGAACGGACGAACGCTTGCGAGGGGTACGAGGCTTATATGATCCATCGGATTCACTATACATCCCACGTGAGAAAGAGCACCTCTTCAAATGCTCGACAGTTACACACCGTCGATTATTCTCCCTTTCGCTCTCACTGTCAGGTACCAACGCGTCCAACCTTGAACCTACAGTTAGAGACACGTGCAACAGGGTGATCATAGAACCTACTTCGACAACAATTGAGAGCTTGCACCACCAGCATTAGCAGCGCGCTGCGTAGGCTTGCGACTATCGGAAAGACGTCAACGATAACCCTACAAAAAGATTCCAAACACTCACCTCCGGGCACCAGTCCGTTTACCAGGCCCATCATCAACTCCTTCCTCTTCCTCGCGGCCATACGTGGTGGAACTTCTGAAAAGCCCTATTAGCTCTGGACTCCATCTGAAGACTCTACAAATGTATATTACCTTCCCATTTTACGTGGAGAGAGGGTCAGATCTTTGACTCGTATCTTCGACGGAGAACAGCTATAACAACCAGCGTGAGTACAGTCATAAGGCAGGACATGAAAAATCAATATACTTTTTGTCCTCACTGGCTCGACGTTTGCGAGCGAGCACAGTGTCGGCCCTGCAAAAGAAGGAAAATCGAAATGAACAGTCAAAAGTACGATTTGAACGGGATCAGGACTGAACATACTCCGTGGAACTACCTGTATCGCTGGCAGCCTCCACTTCGGAATGGGCAATCCTAACGAACGGTTATTACATATATACCTAACAACACTGGAGGGCTTACTTGTCCTCGACATCGACGTCTTCTCTGCCCTGTTGACGGACCCCACGGCTAACATCCCAAGGATACAAGTTGAGAAATCGGACGCAAAGCAGACAAAAGCAGCATAATGCAACGGAAACGGAAGCATAGGTACGTTACGATACTAAATGACTTACCTGGGGCGAGTGTTCACCACTCTCACCAACACTTCACTATAGCACATGTCAATACGCCATCGATCACACTCGAGCTGACAACTCACTCATCGGACTCAACTGATCCAAATCGTTTCACGGGTGTAACTGGGCGTTCGGGAGGTGCAGCTTTGCGCCTAAGGATTGAAAAACACTTAGACAGACGTTGAAAGGACTCGCCAAGAGAAAACACTCACGAAACCATCACCACAGAACCATCTGACTCCGCGTCATCTACCACAACCAGCCTCTTCTGTTCGCGATTCGAAGAATGGGATGGTCTGTGCACACTATTAATTGCACTGACCACGCAGGAAGCAGCCCTATACGGACTTAGCTGAAGAAAATACATCCGGAGAAGCAGACAGCCGACGATTAACATCTTCAGACTTGTCTTGTGTAACACGCTTGGTACTAATGAGGGGTAGAAAGGAAGAATAAGCCAGGAATAATCAAGAGACAGCTGTGGGGTCCTACCTATTCTTCCTCGGCGAAGGCATATCGAATACTCAAGTGAAGTAAAGCAAACAGCAGTTGGCGGGGACTTTGGATGGCGTATCAACTGTTAGAAATCCCATCTTTTATAGAGTCGAACGCGCGTCCTCAGTGACATGTCCTGGCAAGCGAAAAGGTCCACAACAACGAAGAAGCATGCGCTCGGAACGAAGAAACGAAGAAGGGAGAGCCTCGACGAAAAGAACGGACGTGATGGTACAACAAGAGAACCCGGCGTAACCCTAAACCAAAGAAGGAAACCACGGAAAAAGAAATCAATCACGCCACCGTGTGACGTTCGCCTCTCAGACTACTGCCTTGCGCCAACCCTCAACACCCAACAATGTTCGCTCGCGACATGGATCTCGGAGATGCAATCAAGGAAGCAACTAACGGGGCACCTAGACAGGCAATACTCAGGGGCATCAGTTTCCAGACAAAGAGTACTTTGAACAGAAGCATGAGTACAAAAGTTGCGCAGCTAGTAACACTTCTGTCGCCAACTGACCATCTAATATCGATTCTTGGCTTAAACCATGGTTCACCCTTACTACCAATACGAAAAAGCAGGCATGTCCACCCGTCCAAATCAGTCAACAATACCTAATTCGTTCTCTTCAGCTACAGAACTGGAACATCTAGCCAAATCAAGGCTGTTGACTGGATACCTTCAATATCCGATAGCCAACTATTCACAGGTAGGATTAAAACCGCACTTTTCCTTCTTCTGACAAATGTCAACGTGCCACGAAGGTGATCGAACCGTCAACGTTCACATGTACCTCTACGGGTACAACGAAGGGGGGTGTATGGAGAGCAACGACCTCGATACAGGACACAGGTGATCTGGAGGAAATAGTGTTTACTGTACACGGAATACTGGAGCAATGTGAACTGCCGCCCATCGTCAGGCCATTAGCCAAGTGAGTTTCACCGTAAACAGAAGGAGTATCGCTTACCAATGTTTAAACCGCTCCAACGTTAGTGCTTCGTCCGCAAAGTATTTACAGCAAAGAATTGTCCTCACAGGCCTGGATACACCAACATTCAACGATGCACTTGACGGTTTAGCAAGGGTCGAACACAACCTCAGGCTCAACCTTAGAGATTACAATCCACAGTTCCACGTAGGCAGTCGGGGAAATCAAGCCAAGCTACACCTCTCCAACCGCTACTTCACCAGCAAACGCTTTGCCGATGAAATGGAGCCTATCGCCTTCCCTGCCGAAATTGACCCCAAGGGTATACTAAACAGTATACAAAACGAATCCCTGGTGCACACCGCAGAAAACAGTGTAGAATATTACGAAAGATACTATCGAAACGGAGAACAGCTGTAAGAGGCAAGCATAACCAATATGTCCTCCGTCACTCATGAAAAACTCTCAGCTTTAGGAAAGTACATCCAGCGCATATCACGAAAGGCGACATTGTCGAAACACAGTTCACGATCACGCTCGTCGAAGCAGCCCACCATAAGGACACACTATCCGAACCGCATTACATCACAAAACTCATTCTACGATCGATCACCCTTCTTGACCGGCATTTCTCCGAAGTAAGTGATCTACAACGGCACCGCCTACTCTTGCATATAACTGTCCCTCTACAGGAATGCCGTACTGCCATGTCCATGGCACCCAGGCGCAACGTGCTAAAGCGGAAAGTGGGTCACGATGAAGAACAAACCCAAGAAGCGAGAGATAGGTTCAAAAGAATGACCATAGACAGTACGAACGACGTGCCTTAGAGAGGTCAATAGTTACGTTGAACTGCACCAATACTACTGGTCCCCCACTTTCCTTCGTATCGCGCACGCAGATGCACCACTAAAGCGGGACTCGTAGTTAACCAATATAGACACTGAATAATTCGTTCAGAACACGCCGAGACTCGCGTTTCATGTGCAGACCTAATATAAGAAAAATGAAATCAGACAAATATCTGGAATCCCTTGTCACACGTGCAATTCAGCAACGACCTTTAATCACGGAAAACAACTACAACCAGCTACATCGACACCTTACACGACTATCTATACATCTACTCCACAAGACCAAACTCTCTCCCGTACAACTCCATAAACTCATCAACTGAGAAGTACCTAATAGACTCATCCACGGGCATACGATCGAATTGCACCGATTCAGCTGGATGAATTCGTTCGTAAACACTGTGGATATGCCTGCAGACCAGGTTCAGCCTTGAAACCATAAATAACATAAGAAAACTTACTCGACCACCTGCTCCACTTCATCCCTGACAGAAGCAGGATCTATATCCTCGTCGCTCTGATATTCGACAAGCATAGATCCATACCAGGGTCGCGCGAGGCCACCGGATAATGCACCGAGCGCGTCTGAAAGGTATACGTTCAATGGCAATCGAATGGTCGACAGTTGCTCATAATAAATGATGGCATAGTTTTCAGGAGGGTCCGTCAACATATACGTCTTGCGAAGAATGTCCAACCCTTCAAGCCCCAGATACCGCGGATCCAAGAAGGGCGAGTAATTGTTCCTCCGGACAGCCTCTCTGTCGAGTCGCACTAGGCACGGCTGACCGTTAGCAGGTAAGAAAAGGAGGTCCTACGTTAAGATAAGTCACAAGCAGAGACATACGAATCCGTGCCACCAACCTTCCTGTTCCCAGTGTTAACTTCGCCTTGCATGATATCTTGAGTCCGACGTTGGGTGTGGGCCGTCTCCTAAGCGTCAGTAGACCGACGGTCAACACATGCTGAGGAAAGCAACAGCAAAACACTAACCACATTAGACGCAACGTTACGGTCAGAATCAGCTTCCTGTGCAACATGAAGGGCCAAAGAACGAGCTACAGTTGAAACGATCCCAGGCTGTGCCAAATCTCAGCTTCCAGTCCATGACGAAGGAACAGGCTACTTACCATCCGAAAAAGCGTTCTGAAAATACACTGAGCGATATACCGATCCAACGACTGGCTATATAGCCCAGCAATAAACTTTCAAGAAGAGCACTTAGCCCAGTTCCAAATTTCAGCCTGAGTAAAAGAGACCGATCAGTAAGGGCAAAGGATAAGAAACTGAGGAACTCACATCTTGGCTTATCGCAGAGCGTCGCGCTCAGAATGCGAAAAAAACGCATCTATGCCTATAGAATTTTATCCGTGGATCAAACCACAACGGCGAGTGGTCAACATAAACAATCTAGAAGCAGCGCCAAACGTAGACGGTAACACCACAGCGGAGGGAATACCGTAAACAATACATACACTCTGACTCCATTGCAGGGCATGATGACGTTACAAATAGATATTCGCGTCTGCAAACGGTAGAAGGCGATATAATCGTGGATTTCCGCCCCCTAGAAGGCTGGTGATTCTTGAAGTGACCGCATCCTAAGCCGAGTCTCCCCTGCAACCCAAATTGACCCTTAGGTCAAAAAGCTAATGCAGAGGTACTCAATCTCACGAGCGACACAGATCACCTCAGAGAAGGCGAACAGCAACCCTAGCCAGAGAGGGGTAGCAAAGGTGGAAAAAGCAATATCCCATTAGAAAGCAGAAAGAACACACGACAGAATCACTGACCAGGCAACACGTCGCGAAACACCTAAGGGTTTGACCCCGATTCGCAGGAACAGCGACAAATTCCCGCTGTCACGCTTACTCGGCGCAACCAAAGATGAAACCAGCGAAGAAACCAGCGAAGAAACCAACGAAGAAACCAGCGAGGACACTAGGTGTGAAACTACGAAAGAAAAGATAGCACCAAACGCAGATCATACGGCACCAATACAGTAAGCGAATGAACCCGATTACTTACCTAGAAATAGATCCTTCTCCTAAGCCGAGTGACCAGGAGGATGCGCCACTGCAACGACCCGCACTGAAATTTGAAAAGTAGCTCTTTGCGCCGCGAAAAGATCTAATACCACAAAACCAAGTCAGATCTCTAACGTCAAACCCTAAGTTACTGTTCCGCTCGGTTAATTCGCTCAAATGCGCCTCGCAACCACGAAACTCGATAGAGAAGGAGGGCACACACGCCTTCGATACCCGACGAAACCTCCTTACATCCAGGCACCAATGCAGTAGAAAAATAGCCGTCTCCGACGCCACGTATCGCCAGGTGATTGATCACCGAAAAGGAACCTGGTCCCTTTCTTTCTTTAGTCCCAGTAAGCGCCACTAGTGAATACCGACAACTCACCTTATCCAATGTAGCGCCGAAAAGGAAAGATGCCATCCAGTACCAATTCATCTTTGTCTTCTGCCGGTATCCTAGACCGAACAGAACGAAACTTACAATACAACTGTGCCATAACACCCGCACGAGACCCTGTTCACTGCCCGAAGGAAACAGAATCGAAATGACGAATCCTTATTAAAGACCAAAGATTCATCAGCTTCAACAAAAACAACAGCCCGAAGAATCAAAATGCAAGCAGGTAAGGAAACTCACCTTTCCACCAATACACCTTGTCACTGACGCCACTTCGACAGAATGCCTTCATATAGCACAGCTTCTCAACTCCCTTACACGCTCTCAACAACAAGCCGTGCGCATTGTAGTGGAAACACTGATCGCTTCCGGCAAGCATATCCATCAACAGTCGTAAAATGATCTGACATATACCAATACAGGCGGCGTAGTAGACCATGTAGTGGAAATTCTCGAGAAAACCACTTTTATGTACGATCTTGTGTGTGACGAGGGCGACGAAGAGAGCAACACCAGCCAGAACGGAGGAACAGATGCTGACGAAAACAGCGAAGGATCCGAGAATACCAACAGCGAGGAGGAAAGCTCTAGCTTGACGGAGGAATCTGACTCACAAGCAAGCGGGTGCTCGATGGACATCAGCGAAGAAGAACAGCCCGAATAGCCTTCCCATGTTAGATAGTAATACGTAATATAGCACACGTGTCCCGTATACCACAAAACAAAACCGAAAAACATCTAAAGTTCCACCGATATCCGCAGACGATGCATGTTTATCAAGTAAGACGACACATTAGCGTCCACGCTACAATACTGATATCCGCGCAGACAACCAATGAAGCTCCAACGACAAGCACAGACGACGAACGACGCACCACTCAGCCCAACAAACGTCAGCAAAAGCTACATGACACTCTAATCAGTGATATATGCAAGGAAGTTGTACGACAAGACGGGAAAGGGAAGAATACACACCTTCTGAGACTGGATAAAAGCATCGGCGGAGAGTAAGTCGAGCATCAGCACGAAGTAACGACAACTAATCGACTCCAATGGGCTCAGATTGTATAGCACCTTCTACGAAGAGGTTCATATCTTGAACCGCCGCACACTATCACTCCTCCTACGCACATTCCTTGAACGCCCCTCCGCTGTCCGTTTACCAAAGACCCTCTACATCCGAATAGGATGCACCATCTCCTCAATCCCGAAAAACACACATCCTGCTTCGCCACCAAACCCAGCCGTACCTTGCCGCCTTAGCGACAAAGACGCCTGCGAACACATAGAGATGCATGACGTACCTAAACTTTACACGCTTGCAACGCTATGTTCCGCAACTATCACCACGTTTATCCTCCACTCCAACCGCACTATGGACAACGCATGGAACACAGAATTTCCTATCACCTTCACTCGAGTGATAGACGCCGAAGTACCCATCGAGATAGTAGGATACCGAGCGTGGGATGAGGTTTTCCCAAACGCTCAGCGGCTCCGAGTGGCAATCAACGGAGATGACACAGCGAGAATGTACTTGGACAGGCACAACTACCAATGCCTGGTACATCCACAGAAACTCCTTTTGTCGATGTCCTATGTCAACGATCGCACGCTAGAGGATATCCTCAACGTTCTCAGAGTACCGACAAACATATCCTGTGTGGGGATCGAGCGTGACAGGGGATACGGACAACCCTGTCCTCAAACGCATTTACAAGCATGTCTGGCAAACCACCGACTCACCCTAGTAATGTCCCCTGAAGGTCTGGATTCATTCACCCCACGGTGGAGATTATATACGCAAAGCCTTTCCTTCCGTGCGATACCAAACGTCGAAAAAGCGCTCGACGAGATGTTCACGCTGAACGACTGCGAAGGGAACGAAATATGGGACAAGATGGAGGCACAAGTACGAAAGAAAGTGCTGCATCTACAGTCTATCATTTCATGGCGTACACAGTACACGTAGCTCCCAGCAAACAATATACCATTCCTTCATTCTACCAAAGACAATGCCGTATGAATTACCACCTCGACTCCAAACAGATATCATATACTAGAAGGCTTCAAGGTCGAAGAATACTGGCCCACCCTGTGAGTAACACGTCCTAAACAGCAACAATACACACACCCGAATTGGCACTATCCAACAGCTGAGCGCCATGCACAACCTGCACGCCTAAGTGCAAGGCCACGCCATTCAAAAGCCAGTTCAAGGTGTAAGTATCGTACAGAGCCGCCATAATATCGGCATGTACGTCACCCTCGAAGGACATGGCCCCCTGAAGCCGCACAACTTCCACCGCCCACAGACGAGAGGTCGAAATAGCACTAAGATCACGCTCGGGCGCAGATTCTCCAGGAGGACAGGCAGCAAGTCCACACACACGACCTCGTATGAATTCGTCCTCGACCGCGCTTCCCAATGTATCCAATACTATCGCGACATTGCGGCGGAAACGGGTCGACAGCAGGGGCACAGACGAGTGTACACGCTGAAAGTGTATCGGAAACTCCTAGTAGTAGATGTAAGCCCGACCAAAAGAATTGCACTAAAACAAAACGACCGACCGCGAAATTGCGAAGAAGAAGCAATTCCAGCTGAAAAGCCCTCGTGTTACCGAATGCACCACGTATGGATCCAAGGCGCCCATTGTTTTGTCGAGGATAAGCTTCGACGAGTCTGTTGAAGAACTCCTGATGAATCGGAATAGATATATGGAATAGGGTCTCCAACTCTTGGGCGTTCGGTGGGAGCTCAGACATCGCAGACCAATGATGGAAACGAGGTCAAATCACTCCATATAAATACCCAACCAACACCATCCACAAGGTCAGCCGAAAAGAACCCATTGTGACGGCTTGAAAAAGGTACAAAAAAGCCACTACGCCTCTCGGAATAGCATCCACTGCACGCGAAAAGACGGACCCTACATACACAAATTCCGAGAAGCATGACAGGCCTGCAAGCGCAGGATCGCATCCAAAAGGGGTTGAACTCGATACACACCACCGACACGAAGTACTACACGAACTGCATACGTCGACGCTCTGCTCGCATACCGAGTTGCCAGCGAGCGGGAACCATGCATACAGATACCGATCACTGGCATTCACAAAACCCAATCGGTCAACTGAGATTTTACATACACAGTATCTACACTTGCACCAATGTCCCTTGCTCGGCATGAAACACCCTTCCCAACAGATCCCTGCCACGCAAAAACCTTTCAGCCTCCGCCCAAAATTGCTCATCAGACGGGCGATGCAAAATGACATGCGTAAGGTTACACAAATGCTCCAGCGTTGCTGGTCCTACGTATATAAACCGTGCAGGATCGCCGAAGACAGGAACAAAGAGCCTCGGATGAAAGGAAAGTGAAGCATACAGGGAATGACGGGCATACATCCCTTCCGGTCGTAGGAGAGCAACAACAGATGCGCGACTCGGAGGAAGAATCCTTCGCAGAAAATACTGCACGTTTGACTCCCAGTCCCCTCCAGAAAGAGACACTGCTACATGCAACACCGTGTCAAGGTGGCGATAGTCGAAAGGTGAACCGTCCGCATCAGGAACGCCCCACATGCACTGGATGCACAATCGCCTCAAAACAGGCCAATTCCGGGCCATCGACGCCAACGTAAGCCTACTGATCCTGCCCGTACTACGTATATCACACCCACGAAGACATTGGCGGAGACGTGAATGGAGCCGTATTGTGGAAAGGTCGTCCATAAGCGCATAATGAGGAGCCTCCAGCGTGTGTAGCATAGGAAATACGTTCGTCCTCAATGCGGACAGAATGTCCGGATGGACATTCACGCTTAGGACCAGGACACGCAGAGAAGGTGCCACGGCGGCCAAAACGGAAGGAATCTCGCGGGGATGAGCTATCATGGAAGGATAGTCTGTGTGTAAAAGTGGTGCATCCGAAAAGGTAAGACATAGACCCTCAACCATTGACGCTAACCGTGGGTTGGTGGTAACAGTGTAGTTGAACTGCGTAAGGCGGGAGGGGGTGGATATGCGAACCTTCTTGTATACAGAAGGAAGAAGGCTAAAGACAACACTTAATGACGGAGTATAAGAACGTGAGAAGCAGATAAACGCACTCTTCGGCGTACTCCTTCGAAACCAGGAGTGCAGGAACGAAAAGATCTCCTTCGGCCCTCGTTTCTTCAATTACAATCCGTAGAATCTGGACTGCAATCTCAAAGATTAAGGGAACCCCGGCTCGTCGTTGTCCTCGCTGAATGCGCCCAATTGCAGGGGTAGAGTCCATGAAGGTGTTCGAAACCCTATCATCGACACTGGGGTCATTTATAGACCTTAAGCACAGCCCGAATCCGTTGAAGTAAGACTTACACGATCCGTTTCAACACATAACGCTAAAGGACGCACCTGCACCGAAGAAAACCTGACAGCGACACGTCCACCGAGAACAAACGTAGGAATCGGGTACCAAAAGCGCACGACGCACGTGGCTCATGCAGTGACAAGTTCTCGTGAGAACGGTCACAAGCCAAGGCTCAGATCGTATTCGAATTTCTCTCGATGCCACTGTCGGCCGACCAATGGGCGGCCTTTCTCGAGACAGCAGTACCCGTTCATATAGAATTCTTCAACAGAGTCATCGACGCATACCCTCGAACGAACAACGGCCGACTAGATACACTGCTATCCAACCCAGATACAGCAACAAGAGAGCCGGAGTTGTTCATACTCCGAAACATGGCGGTACAGAAACCTCGGTTACAACATACTCCTCCAGTAATGACCTTCTTCTTTCAGGAGTTCCCCATAGCCGTACAAAGAAACAGACCATCGAACCCCGTACTCAGCAGACGCTTCCGATCTAATCTACCTATCATAATCGACTCGAAGCTCTCTTTACCCTCAAGTCAACACGAGACTGCAGACATAATCAGCACCATGTGGTGCCCCAACGGTCCAAATGCAGATGCAGACGGAATACACACAACTACACCCACCAACAACTCTGGGCAGCAGAATATGCGAGGGTCAATTCGCGTGTAGCATCAGCCAACAGGAACAGAAATGGGTCAAGTAGCTTGGAGATCGACCTCGTTACACGAGAATGGCTAAGAACAGCCCTCTGCGGTCTCCTAGCATTGTCAGAGATGTCGGACGAAGATATAGAGGCGCAAGCAGACACCCGTAAGAGCCCCTTCAGCGCACCTCGTCACTGCCGTCACTGTCCCTAACAATGCCTCCCTTACTTTTGCACCTTTCTCGTACCTAGTATACATACCCTTGTTTTAAGCGCACCTTTACAACCGAGCAATGTACCCGTTTTGACCAGTGGGCAATCATAGAATTACATTCCACAACCAGTAAAGCGCAGTCAGTATTACTCTATCACGATCCCCAACCTCTGCATGACCACCTCACATTCACGCCCCAGAATACCAGCCTTGACACGTCTCGAAACGTCATATACTACAGGACAAATCAGCGACATTACGAGAAACAGAAAAGCTTGCCCACCAAAACGAAGGTCCCTGAGAGATACGATAACATCGAAATCCCTCACCAACGCGTCTTGAAGACTGCGTTTAAGACGAGAGATAGACCACTCATTGGCAAGGCAAAGCACCTCCATCAGATGCGAGCATACCCCACCTCGAACAATATCATCGCCAGTGCGTGACATCGCAGTAAACCGATTGAAAACAGAGGATGGATCGTCCAAACGATAAACCAACTCTACAAAAATTCTGTCAGACCGAATACAGAGACAGAAAGGGAGCAACAAGGAAGGAACAATATCACAATAAAGAACCAGCCTCACCCAAAACAGTTCCTACAACATCCCTGTTGTACCGCACAACGTTCACCTGAACGTAATCAAAATCACCATCACCTCCCCTCGTGGCCCCTCGTGCTATACCCGAGAAATACCGACTAACGACGGACAAGAGCGATGCAGGGACCTCGTACTCGCAGTCCTCACCATTCACCAAGATCTGGAATTCCCATTCCCTTCCCCTCCTATAATGAAAGCGTGGCGGAGGTGGTACAGCGACTGCAAGCGGATCTATGCGACCACCGTCCATCAACTCGCCAGAATAACGATTGAGTGAAGTTGAGGATGCACGAAAGTCGGGCTGTGATTGGCGACCATAGAAAGAGTTAGTGATATCGAGCATCGGCACTTCGTCCATACACCAAAACTCGCAATCAAACAGCCTTTATACAGCAATTGAGAACCGATATGCACATGCGTCGAAGCAACGACGCGTGTACCTCTGCCGAAGCCACCTTATCGGTAGCACAACTATGAAGAAACCGTAGCGGAAATCAAGAAAGAAAAAGGCACAAAGCTACCGAAATATATCCAAACGTAAAAGAACGAACTAAACACCAACGCCACGAACGTACTCAAACACCCGAACCGAAGACTTCAAATCTACGATAGGAAAAGCACGAACGAAGTGCACAAAAGACCTTCCGACAAAGTAGGCTACATTACAAACAACCTATATCCACGGGACCCTTCAACGGATCCTCACTCGGAATCATACCCACACTCTTCACACTCCACGCATCCCCTATTGATCGCGCCACATCGGTCACATCTCCATCGTCGGCGCTCCCCCATCAAGATTTCTCTCTGAGCTTTCGTAGTAAACTCGGCAATGGGCACGTCCCAGTCATCGAGATCCGTTACTTCCAACTGATTTACGACTTCATAAGCGCCGACTAGCGAAAGTAGTATCACTGAACAAGTACCAATTAGCCTACAACGAACGCGACTTACAACTGTTGATCTTAGCTATGAGATCCTTCACGGCGTCGAACTGGCGCGGTAGCAAAGTAGCAAGAACTTCAGCTGTTCCCCAACAATAAGCAACATCAAAGACGGAAGGCAACAATGGCACCCACAAATACGTTCAAAGTCTGCAACATCACCCATAGTCAACCACACGCTAGAGCCGGAGCTCGCATCGGTCTCAGGCGCGGTAGACGAAAGATTTGCGGTGTTTGCAGGTACAGAAGTAGACATGGAGGTAGCAGACAGGAGAAAAAAAAACCAGTAGCATGAACCTTTTAAATACAACCCCCTCTACCAAACAGGAAAAAACAGACCAAAAACGGTTGAACACTCTAAGCTAACCCTTTGTCGGTATGCACCGCAATAAACACGTAACCTAAAAAGAAAGGCAAAGCCCTACTACACAAATGCAAAACCGAATGAGCAGAACTATCGCCAAGGGCGTCAGTCATATATGAACGGCGGCTCCCGAGAATCAGGAGAATGCCACGTGCAAAAATAAACGCGCTGACGACCGCAGGCTACCACAACCAAGTCTCCGTCTTCATATCCCTCAGGCGGAACCCTAAACCTAACTCGACCAACCCATGTCTCCCGCAAATCCACACGCAGATCTCCTAAATAATCAGAAAAATCCAAAACAAGGACGTCCTGGGGGGACATCGTGAGCTGGAAAAGAGCCAAGGCAGTGCTCCTAGACTGCAAGAACGTATGCGCAAACTTTCGAAGAAACCCGAGGTCAAATCGCAGCGGAAACGCTTCACCGTCTACAGTAAAAAGACACGGTGAACGCCAGCAAAACCAGACGAAGTCGGAGTCGAACGCACTTTTGCGAGCAACACCTATGTGAACACAATCCTTACCATGCCTCTCCTTCCAATGAGAACGACGACACTGTTTAGAACAATAGGCCACACAATGACAACCGCCGCACAAGCGTGAAAGAGATGTGGACATGGGTACATCTTCCGCCTGATAACCAAAATCAACACAGAACACAATACAACATATGCACTAAACACTTACCAGTCTAGTAGCAACAACACCGTTGCCCTCACACTTGCAAACACGGAGTCAAGCGGTGAGAACGGTTTACAGAACAAGGGCCAGCAGCGACTCACCGATACATAAGAACAGAGGCGAAGAGACGCTTCGGAATAAGATGTACACTTGTAGCCGAAGCGAACCTCGTACACCGACGCAACCTCCTCGCACCAAGCCACCCACCCTTCCAACACACGAACCCGTCGAGGATCGTGCTTACGCATCTGCTTCCTCACCAGTCGCAGAATGGAAGGAGTCAACAAGTGAGGGATCAAACTGACCAGCAAGTCATCGCACTTCTTCAGAAGCGACGACGAATGGTCTACAGTGCAAGTGTGACGTGCTCGCGCTTTCTCCACCGACACGTAAGCGGAAATATCCATAACCGCCTGCAGAAGACCAGCTTTCAGCGCGTCCAACACCCAGCCTGATCCCTCCTGCATGGCAACAATGGGATGAACCACGCGGAGACACAACGATAACAACCTTCCCAGCACATCTAACTCCAAAGCGACAAGAACGGTAGTCGACCGAGTATCAACGCCTTCAAGTAACGCGAGGACGGTCCTCATGCAACGTGAAAACCACCTCGCAGCGTTGAAAGAACACAAGGACTGATCCATATATTCATGCATCTGCACGACGACGAGTGCCAATGCATGAAGCTCTGCGGAGATGTCCAAGATGGGTCCCCCCAGTAAAAGGCGCACAAAGCGGCCCAACGCCTCGCGGAGGAATCCAAGTGGTGGTCGTACAACGAACAACCCCTCTAGGGTGGGGCGAACTCGATCCCTTTCAAACGAACAACTCTTCCAAAACGGATGAACAACGACGGCCACCACAGAAGCCAAGCTACTGTCCGAGACCAACAAGGCACCGTACAAGTACTGGATGCACAGTCGGCGAAAGTCAGCCGACAGCCTCAGAATACGAGCGACGGGAGACAACGGGTAATGCTGGAGAAAAACGTAGACCAAGTCGAATACGGAGGTAAGCATCTTATCCACCCAACAAGTGGTAGTCAACGCCTGAGGCAAGGAGGTAGACCCGACAAATGTACCACTCCAAATATGGAGACCACGAAACCAGCGTACGAGGGACATCCAAGTTTGCTCGCCATCCATCCCAGGGAGATTCGAGTACTGATGAAGGTGCCCAAACGGATAAGGATGTAGATAAACAGTAAAGGCCTCCAAGGCCGCGACAACCTCTGTACATCTTGACACGACCGTCCACGGTTCATCTGCGGTACCAGGGACAGGAGCCGACAAGATCCGCTTGACAAGGTCCAACGTGAACGGATCACCCATACGTGCCAGAGTGGACATATTTTCAACCAGTTCGGAGGACATGCTACAAGAAACAGTTATCCCACCAATGACAAGATATGAAGATAACATACATACCTTTGCGACAGCAAGCGAACCAGTGAACGAAGTGGATACGACGAAAGGTGCTCTGTTATAGCACCTTAGAAAACACCGATGCCGGCAATAACCAACTTGATCCATAGCAGGCAGTCCGTGCAAACCGCTCAAACGGCATTACTTCGACCGAACACAGAACCTAAATCGAAAGCACATATCAGTATAGTCGTGCAAGCCAGACGGCACGCGGAACAAAGCTAGGAAGTAGAAGGAGAAAGCATATGATATTCAAATCAAGGAACAATACACCAAAACCAGCACTCCAGCGCCGACATTTCCGGCAAAATGGAATAGAGAACAAAAAACCAAAGGAAACCCACACATAACCGACACCGAGAGAACGTCATACCCTCGAGACACGAGCTTCTCCGGGAAACAAACTTCCAGTGTACACAAAAATACCTATCTTAAGAGTCGTCGATCCCGCAACGGCATACGATAGTATCAGAGTTAGAACGTCCGCAACTGTCGCACTTCCATGTGATATGCCCACCCGACCTCATCACCAGCCACCGCTGCAATCTACTAGTGCCCTCCAAAACTGGCTCACCATCACCGCCTTCTGGTTCATCTTTTTCCAAAGAAGCGAAAGACTCGACGACGACCAAAAGAGGCCCCAGGCCACGAATACCTTCTAAAACGACGTTAAATCCTGCAACCTCGAGCATGATACACATACCTGCGGCAACCAGTTCAAGAAGCTCGACCACGACATCCGTCTGCTCATTCGTCAGCGACAGCACAACACGAACTACACAACCAACAACCACGCACAGTCAGCTCTCCTTCAAGAATCAAGTCCAAGGAGAACAAAAACTCACGCATCAAACGCATTTACAAGCATGTCTGGCAAACCACCGACTCACCCTAGTAATGTCCCCTGAAGGTCTGGATTCATTCACCCCACGGTGGAGGTTATATATTCAAAGCCTTTCCTTCCGAGCAATACCAAACGTCGAAAAAGCGCTCGATGAGATGTTCACCCTGAACGACTGCGAAGGGAACGAAATATGGGACAAGATGGAGGCACAAGTACGAAAGAAACTGCTACATCTACAGTCTATCGTTTCATGGCGTACACAGTACACGTAGCTCCGAGTAAACAATATACCATTCCTTCATTCTACCAAAGACAAAGCCGTGCGAATTACCACCTCGACTCCAGATAGATATCATCTTCTAGAAGGCACCAAGATCGAAGAATACTGACCCACTCTGTGAGAAACACGACCTAAACAGCAACGATACACGCACCCGAATTGGCACTATCCAACAGCTGAGCGCCATGCACAGCCTGCACACCTAAGTGCAAGGCCACGCCATTCAAAAGCCAGTTCAAGGTGTAAGTATCGTACAGAGCCGCCATAATATCGGCGTGTACGTCACCCTCGAAGGACATGGCCCCCTGAAGGCGCACTACTTCCACCGCCCACAGACGAGAGGTCGAAATAGCACTAAGATCACGCTCGGGCGCTGATTCACCAGGAGGACAGGCTGCAAGTCCACACACACGACCACGTATAAATTCGTCCTCGACCGCGGTTCGCAATGTGTCCAATACTAGCGCGACGTTGCGGCGGAAACGGGTCGACAACAGGGGCACAGACGAGTGTACGCGCTGAAAGTGTATCGGAAACTCCTAGTAGTAAATGTAAGCCCAACCAACAGACATGCAAAACAAAACGACCCACCGCAAAATTGCGAAGAAGAAACAATTCCAGCTGAAAAGCCCTGCTGTTACCGAAAGCACCACGTATGGATCCAAGGTGCCCATTGTTTTGTCGAGGATAAGCTTCGACGAGTCTGTTGAAGAACTCCTCATGAATAGGAATAGATATATGAAATAGCGTCTCCAACTCTTGGGCGTTCGGTGGGAGCTCAGACATTGCAGACCAATGATGAAAACGAGGACAAATCTCTCCATATAAATACACAACCAACACCATCCACAAGGTCAGCCGAAAAGAACCCATTGTAACGGCTTAAAGAAGGTTCAAAAAAACCACTACGCCTCTCGGAATAGCATCCACTGCATGCGAAAAGACAGGCCCCTACATACACGAATTCCGAGGAGCATGACAGGCCTCCAAGCACAGAATCACATCCAAAAGGGGTTGACCTCGAAACACACCACCAACGCGAACTACTTCACGAACTTCATACGTCGGCGCGCTGCTCGCATACCGAGTTGACAGCGAGCGGGAACCATGCATACAGATACCGATCACTGGCATTCACAAATCCCAATCGGTCGACTGAGATTCTACATACACGGTATCTACACTTGCACCAACGTCCCTTGCTCGGCATGAAACACCCTTCCCAACAGATCCCTGCCACGCAAAAACCTTTCAGCCTCCGCCCAAAATCGCTCATCAGACGGCCGATGCAAAATAACATGCGTAAGGTTACACAAATGCTCCAGCTCGGGTGGTCCTACGTATCTAAACCGTGCAGGATCGCCGAAGACGGGAACGAAAAGCCTCGGATGAAAGGAAAGTGATGCATACAGGGAGTGATGGGCATACATCCCTTCCGGTCGTAAGAGAGCAACAGCAGATGCGCAGCTCGGAGGAAGAATCCTTCGCAGAAAATACTGCACGTTTGACTCCCATTCCCCTCCAGAAAGAGACACTGCTACATGCGACACCGTGTCAAGATGCCGATAGTCGAAAGGCGACCCGTCCGCATCAGGAACGCCCCACATGCACTGGATGCACAATCGCCTCAAAACAGGCCAATTCCGGGCCATCGACGCCAACGTAAGCCTACGGATCCTGCCTGTACTACGTATATCACACCCACGAAGACATTGGCGGAGACGTGAATGGAGCCGTATTGTGGAAAGATCGTCCATAAGCGCATAATGAGGAGCCTCCAGCGTGTGTAGCAACGGAAATACGTTCGTCCTCAATGCAGACACAATGTCCGGATGGACATTCACACTGAGGACCAGGACACGCAGAGAAGGTGCCACCGCGGCCAGAACGGAAGGGATCTCGCGGGGATGAGCAATCATGGAAGGAAAGTCTGTGTGTAAGAGTGGTGCATCCGAAAAGTTAAGACATAGACCCTCAACCATTGACGCCAACCGTGGGTTGGTGGTAACAGTGTAGTTGAACTGCGTAAGGCGGGAGAGCGTGGAGATGCGAACCTTCTTGTAAATAGAAGGAAGAAGGCTAAAGACATTATTTAATGTCGGAGTATAAGGATCGCAGAAGCAGTTATACGCACTCTTCGATGTACTCCTTTGAAACCAGGAGTGCTGGAACGAAAAGATCCCCTTCGGCCCTCGTTTCGTCAATTACAATTCGTAGAATCTGGACCGCAATCTCGAAGATTAAGGGTACCCCGGCTCGTCGCTGTCCTTGCTGAATGCGCCCAGTTGCAGGGGTAGTGTCCATGAAGTCGTTCGAGAACCTATCATCGAAACTGGGGTCATTTATAACTCAAGCACTGCCTGAATCCGAACAATTAACAATTACATGATCCGTTTCAACTCATACCACTAAAGGACGCACCTGCACCGACGAAAACCTGACAGCGACACGTCCACCGAGAACGAACGTACAAGTTGGGTACGAAAAGTGCATGACACACGTGGCGCATGCAATCGTGAGAACGGTCACATGCCAAGGCCTCAGATCGTCCATTGGCATTCGAATTTCTCTCGATGCCACCATCGGCCGACCAATGGGCGGCCTTTCTCGAAACAGCAGTACCCGTTCATATAGAATTCTTCAACAGAGTCATCGACGCATACCCTCGAAGGGAGAACGGTCTACTAGATACACTGCTATCAAACCCGGATACAGGTACGAGAGAGCTGGAGATGTTCGTACTCCGAAACATGGCGGTACAGAAACCTCAGTTACAACATAAACCTCCGAGAATGACCTTATTCTTTCAGGAGTTCCCCATAACCGTACAAAGAAACAGACCATCGATACCCATACTCACCGGACGCTTCCGATCAAATATACGTCTCATAATCGACTCGATGCTCTCATTACCCACAACTCGACACGAGACTGCAGACATAATCAACACCATACGGTGCCCCGACGGTCCAAATGCAGATGCACACGGAATACATATGAACAACTACACCAACCAACAACTTTGGGCAGCAGAACATGCGAGAGTCAATTCACGTGTAGCATCGGCCAACAGTATCAGATACGGGTCAGATAGCTTGGAGATCGACCTCGTTACACGAGAATGGCTAAGAACAGCTGTCCGCGGTCTCCTAGGATTGCGAGAGATGTCGGACGAGGACATAGAGGCTGAAGCAGACACCCGTAAGAGCCCCTTCAACGCACCCAGTCGCTGTCCCTAACAACGCCTCCCATAGTTCTGCACCTTTCTCGTACCTAGTATAAATTCCCATGTTTTAAGCGCACCTTTACAAGCGAACAATGTACTCATTTCGGCCAGTGGGCAATCATAGATTTACACTCCAGAACCAGTAAAGCACAGTTAGGACTACTCTATCACGATCCCCAACCTCTGCATGACCACCTCACACTCGCGCCCCAGAATACCTGCCTTGACACGTTTCGAAACGTCATATACTACACCACGAATCAGCAACGTTACCAGAGATATAAAAGGTTGCCCACCAAAACGAAGGTCCCTGAGAGACACGATAACATCAAAATCCCTCACCAACGCGTCTTGAAGACTGCGTTTAAGACGACAGATGGACCACTCGTTGGCAAGGCAAAGCACCTCCATGAGATGCGAACATACACCACCTCGAACAATATCATCGCCAGTGCGTGACATTGCCGTGAACCGATTGAAAACACAGGATGGATCGTCCAAACGATAAACCAACTCTACAAAAAATCTATCAGTCAGAATACAGAGACAGAAAGGGAGCAACAAGGAAGGATCAACATCACAAGAAAGAACCACCCTCACCCAAAACAGTTCCTACAACATCTCTGTTGTACCGCACAACGTTCACCTGAACGTAATCAAAATCACCATCACCTCCCCTCGTGGCCCCTCGTGCTATACCCGAGAAATACCGACTAACGACGGACAAGAGCGATGCAGGGACCTCATACTCGCAATCCTCACCGTTCACCAAGATCTGGAATTCCCATTCCCTTCCCCTCCTATAATGAAAGCGTGGTGGAGGAGGTACAGCGACTGCGAGCGGATCTATACGACCACCGTCCATCAACTCGCCAGAATAACGATCGTATGAAGTCGAGGAAGCACGAAAGTCTGGCAGTGACTGGCGACCGTAGAAGGAGTTAGTGATATCGAGCATCGGTACCTCGTCCATACACCAAAAAACTCGCAATCAAACAGCCTTTATACAGGAATAGGGAACCAAGAAACAAATGCGTCGAAGCAAGGACGCGTATACCTCTGCCGAAGCCACCTTATCGGCGGCACAACTATGAAGAAACCGAAGCGGAAATCAAGAAAGAAAAAGGCACAATGCTACCGAAAGATCTCGAAACGTAAAAGATCAACTAAACACAAACGCCACAAACGTATTCGTACACCCGAACAGAAGACTTCAAATCCGCGATAGGGAAAGCACGAACGAAGTGCACAAAAGACATTCCGACAAAGTAGGCTACATTACAAACAACCTATATCCACGGGACCCTTCAACGGTTCCTCACTCGGAATCATACCCACACTCTTCACACTCCACGCATCCGCTATTGATTGCGCCACATCGGTCACATCTCCATCGACGACGGTCCACCATCAAGATTTCTCTCTGGGCTTTCGTAGTAAACTCGGCAATGGGCACGTCCCAGTCATCGAGATCCCTTACTTCCAACTGATTTACGACTTCATAAGCGCCGACTACCGAAAGTAGTATCACCGAACAAGTACCAATCGGCGTAAACCGAAAGCGACTTACAGGTGTGAATCTTGGCTATGAGATCCTTCATGGCGTCGAACTGGCGTGGTGGCAAACTAGCAAGAACTTCAGCTGTTCCCAACAATAAGCTACATCAAAAACGAAAGCCAATAATGACACCCACAAATACGCTCAAAGTCTGCAACATCACCCATAGTCAACCACATGCTAGAGCCGGAGCTCGCATCAGTGTCAGGCGCGGTAGACGAAAGGCTGCCGGTGTTTGCAGGTACAGAAGTGGACATGAAGGTAGCAGACAAAGGGAAAAAAAGCAGTAGCATGAACCTTTTAAATACAACCCCCTCTACCAAACAGGAAAAAATAGACCAAAAACGGTTGAACACTCCAAGCTAACCCTTTGTCGATATGCACCGCAATAAACACGTAACCTAAAAAGAAACGCAAAGACCCACTACACAATTGCAAAAACGAAATAACAGTACTATGGCCAAGGGCGTCAGTCATATATGAACGGCGGCTCCCGTGAACCAGGAGAAAGCCATGTGCAAAAATAGACGCGCTGGCGTCCGCAGGCTACCACAACCAAGTCTCCGTCCTCATATCCCTCAGGCGGAACCCTAAAACCAACTCGACCGACCCAAGTCTCCCGCAAATCCACACGCACATCTCCGAAATAATCGGAAAGATCCAAAACAAGGACGTCCTGGGGGGACATCGTAAGCCGGAAAAGAGCCAATGCAGTGATCCTCGACTGCAAGAACGTATGCGCAAATGTTCTAAGGAAGCCGACATCAAATCGCAGCAGAAACGCTTCACCACCTACAGTAAAAAGACAAGGTGAATGCCGGCAATACCAGACAAAGTCGGAGTCCAACGCACTTTTGCGAGCAGCACCTGTATAAACACAATCCTTACTATGACTCTCCTTCCAATGAGAACGACGACATCGGTTGGAACAATAAGCCACACGACTACAACCGCCGCACAAGCGGGAATAACCTGTCGACATGGGTACATCTTCTGCCTGGTAATCAAATCAAACGCAGAACACAATAAAACATATCCACTAAACACATACCAGTCTAGTAGCAACGACACTATTGCCCTCACACTAAAGATACGCAGTCAAACGATGAGGACAGATTACAGAACACCAGACAGCTGCCACTCACCGATCCATAAGAACAAAGGCGAAGAGACGCTTCGGAATAAGACGTACACTTATAGCCGAAGCGAACCTCGTACACCATCGCAACCTCCTCACACCATGCCGCCCACCCTTCCAATACACGAAGCCGCCGAGGATCATGCTTGAGCATCTGCTTCCTCACCAGTCGCAGAATGGAAGGAGTCAACAAGTGAGGAATCAAACTAACCAGCAAGTCATCGCACTTCTTCAGAAGCGACGACGAATGGTCTACCGTGCGAGTGTGACGTGCTCGCGCTTTCTCCACCGACACATAAGCGACAATATCCATAACAGCCCGCAGAAGACCTGCTTTCAGCGCATCCAACACCCAACCAGAACCCTCCTGCATAGCAACGATGGGATGAACCACACGAAAACACAACGATAACAACCTTCCCAACACATCCAACTCCAAAGCGACAAGAAGGGTAGTCGACCGAGTATCGACGCCTTCAAGGAGCGCGAGGACGGTCCTCATGCAACGGGAAAACCACCTCGCAGCGTTGAAAGAACACAAGGACAAATCCATATATTCATGCATCTGCACAACGATGAGTGCCAATGCATGAAGCTCTGCGGAGTTGTCCAACACGGATTCCCCCAGTAAAAGGCGCACAAACCGGCCCAACGCCTCGCGGAGGAATCCAAGTGGAGGTCGTACAACGAATAACCCTTCTAAGGTGGGGCGAACTCGATCCCTTTCAAAGGAACTGCTCTTCCAAAACGGATGAGCAACGACAGCCACCACAGAGGCCAAGCTACTCTCCGAGACCAACAAGGCACCATACAAGTACTGGATGCACAGTCGGCGAAAATCAGCCGACAGCCTCAGAATACGAGCGACGGGAGACAACGGGTAATGCTGGAGAAAAACGTAGACCAAGTCGAATACGGAGGTAAGCATCTTGTCCACCCAACAAGCGGTAGTCAACGCCTGAGGCAAGGAGTTGGACCCGACGAATGTACCACTCCAAATATGGAGACCACGAAACCAGCGTACGAGGGACATCCACGTTTGCTCGCCATCCATCCCAGGGAGATTCGAGTACTGATGAAGATGCCCGAACGGATAAGGATGTAGATAGACAGTAAAGGCCTCTAAGGCCGCGACAACCTCTGTACATCTTGACACGACCGTCCACGGTTCATCTGCGGTACCAGGAACAGGAGCCGACAATATCAACTTGACGAGGTCCAACGTGAAGGGATCACCCATACGTGCCAAAGCGGACATATTCTCAACCCGTTCGGAGGACATGCTACAAGAAACAGTCATATCACCAACGACAACAGGTGAAGAGGAAGCACACACCTTTAAGACGGCAAGCGAACCAGCGAACGAAGTGGGAACGACGAAAGGCGCTCTGAAATAACACCTCAGAAAAGACCGATGCCGGCACTGAACTACAAAGTCCACAGCAGAAAGTCCGGTCAAACCGCACACACGGCATACCTCCAACCGAACACTAAACCTAAATCGAAAGCAGCTATCAGTATAGTCGTGCAAGCCAGACGACGCGCGAACAAAGCTAGGAAGGAGAAGGAGAAAGCATATGATATTCAAATCAAGGAACAATACACCAAAACCAGCACTCCAGCGCCGACATTTCCGGCAAAATGGAATAGAGAACAAAAAACCAAAGGAAACCCACACATAACCGACACCGAGAGAACGTCATACCCTCGAGACACGAGCTTCTCCGGGAAACAAACTTCCAGTGTACACAAAAATACCTATCTTAAGAGTCGTCGATGCCACAACGGCATACGATAGTGTCGGTGTTTGAGCGTCCACAGCTATCGCATTTCCAAGTGATATGACCACCCGACCTCATCACCATCCACCTCTGCAACCTACTGGTCCCCTCCAAAACTGGCTCACCATCACCGCCTTCTGGTTCATCTTTTTCCAAAGAAGCGAAAGACTCGACGACGACCAAAAGAGGCCCCAGGCCACGAATACCTTCTAAAACGACGTTAAATCCTGCAACCTCGAGCATGATACACATACCTGCGGCAACCAATTCAAGAAGCTCGACGACGACATCGGTCTGCTCATTCGTCAGCGACAGCACAACACGAACTACACAACCAACAACCACGCACAGTCAGCTCTCCTTCAAGAATCAAGTCCAAGGAGAACAAAAACTCACGCAAACGCAACCAACGCCTCACATCGGGATCGAGAGATGGATCGTTTTCATCGGGTCCCGGAGAAAGTCGTACATCCAGACCCTGCGATGCTCCAGAGACAGGGCCTTCAGAAGAGGAAGGGGACGCGGAGTTCCGGCCCTCATCAGGCATGCCGACTCGCAAGACCTCTTGAGAAAAACGAAGAGACCGTGGTTCACCAGACATGATGGTAGGTATTCAAGAGAAGGGGTGGCAATCCACAGCATCCAACCGTGCTCTAAAGTGGTCCTCTATTCGGCACTCTGTCCTGCAACCTTCAGTCAAAACCTAAAAAAAATGATCATCAATAGGGAACGCACCGCGACAGCCAGGGCGGCCGTGCAGCCTCTCCTATCCAATGCCCAAAAAACAGCCCGATAACCGTCGAAAGGGACGTCAACAAGCAACCGTGAGCCCAAACCAGGACACTATGCGTCCGCGACGTAAAGCCAACGTAGAAAAGCAACAGACCCCTGCGAACGTAGTTTAATAGAAGGGCCAACACAGAGAGAAAAAACAAAAAATACCGTAGAGTGAGGAACAGCCTACATTCCCGGGACAAAGTCGAAAGACAGCGAAACAAAATGAAGCTAACACTCAGGCGACACGAGCAAAAAGAAAGAGAACCAAAATCACGTGTCCCGGCGTGTCTTCGGACGAACAGCTTTCGACCCAAAGCGGAACCGATTTTCGTGGGAATTTTCACTGGATAGATGGCTTCACTCATGGCTCCGATAAAGAACGAGTCTCATTACATTCGAACTCGTAATCCATCCTCAGGCTCGGATACGCGATCAATCTCGACCACAGTTTTACTCTTCTTCGACAACGTAAAACCCCTTAAAAACACGCATTGATTGTGTAAGGAGTCTGACCATGATTCCGGATACGTTGAATCTGAACTTGCATCCGGATAACACTTCGTCTCGCATAGGCCATCATATCCCCAGCTATATCCACGTCCGTGCTTGTGAGCGTTGAAAGGAAGACTGATTATCCTTCTTGAAGATTCTGGGTTGAAGAATGACGCTATACCCCAAGCTGTACAATTTTCGCAATCGGTCACCAACACGAGCGACGGATGAGTTCCAGAGGGGAATTCTCGACCACGGCGTCCTTCCGCATATTCAAACCAACTTTGGGCATGTGTACAAGCATGGTGACGGAATACAGCCCGATTCTCGAGGGTGGTGCGACAGGAACCTTCTGGTTACGAGTTCGAATGAAATGAGACTCGTTCTTTATCCCGGCCGCGAGTGAAGCCATCTATCCAGTGAAAATACCCACGAAAAAAGCACAGCCTCCTTTTTTGCTTCCCCGCATGGCTCCCGAGAAACCTCCAGGCTGCATTATAACAACGGTTGAGAAAGGTCGCTCATACGATGAGACCGTCGTCAGATTTTCACAATCACGATGACTACCTTAGCCCGTTCACAGTCCCTGCGCCAGACGCTCTATTTTTCCATCAACCCTGCACCATACAATGAAGTGAGTAGGTGTGTAGTATCTCTTCCCCTTGTCATCCAGCGAATCTCATTCTTCTTTCCATAGTCTTTCATCCATAAAACGACCAGCCAGCACAAATTCCAAACGAAATCCATTACCTAGCACGACACCCCTCACTATCGAAGATGCTCCGGTGGAAGACAGCCTCCAAGCACTGTCCTATCCTGCTACCCCGCACTCATACCCACACCCGACCTACTACACCCCCTCCATCACACCTCTCTCCGCCGTCTCATCCTCGATGCAGCTCCTAAAAGCCTTCATCCATCTCACCAAGCCACTCAAAACATATTCATCGCGACGAATGGCCAGGCTCGTGCTCTCAGCGAGTCTCTACTCCCGTACGCTATGCCCATTCCGCTGAAAATGAAGATTTCTCCCCTTTTCATGGAAAATGAGGAGTCTCCCCGAGAAAGGAATATGGTCGAGGGTTGGAGCGTGTACGGAAAGCTGAGAAGAGGACACAGCAAGGAAAATCCAGACCTACCAATATCCTCGTTCCCCGGTCGCTTTACGCGTCATTCGCACCCAAAAAGAACATCACATTGGATATATCAACCGATGAGTACAGGTAGAGGATGAAAAAGCTGTAGAAGGGTGTGGTGTATACGATTCTAAGCGAATGGTAAGTACATATCCTCTAGGTCAAAGAGACGCCGTTCGTCTAATGAATTAACACCAGGCATTGCTTCGGTGGATATGAATACAACGGCAGAGCTTGGAAGGAGGGTAGGCGGGGGAGAGATATACGTGGATGCGTCTCGTTCTTTTCCTCGACATCGATTCAAACAATGAACTCCGCTACTACGACCTCGCTGGGCTAGCGTATTCTCTGCATACCTGCCTTCTGCGGTACTCGAACCGCGGTCGCTCTATTAGCGTCAAGCTGGCAACCCGGACGAGCTTCCCATGCAACCTCATCGATTCATCTCGTGGTGTATAACTCAGTGGCACACGGCACCAGATCATCTAAAACCCAGGCATAGTTGTTAGGCGCGTTGACGTCCTTCAGTGCTTGATAGCTACGTGAGCAAAGGACTCGTCAAGGCTATAGAGCGTGTTCGGAAAGACAGTCAGAAAATGGAAGACGACGAATATGCAGCCATCTACCCATGGCCAGAGCTCAACACGTCTTCAAAAACACGCCTTGCGTATCCTCAGGATGGAGAAGGCATGTACCCAAGAGATGAGATGGGAACAAGGCGGCGGATATCAACCAACGCCTGTGACTTGACCAGGACGTTCTATGGGATAGCGCAACTCTGAGATTGAGGGAGCTTAAGTCCAATGATACTGGGGAAGGGAGCGTATCGTACACTGGTGCTTTCGTTAATTGTCGAGTAACATGGATGCGATTGGTGTTGACAACTATCGAGTCTTCATTTTGTACACGTATATTCTAGCTTCTAGGCTTTGACCGCTGTAGACTGCTGAAGAAATAAAAGAGATTTCTATTTTATTGGCGGAGGAACAAGCGACAGCCAACTGAGAGGTGCAAAGAGACGCGACGCGGCTATTGCTCTTTGCTCTTTTCCACATCCATCATAACACGACTCGGGCTCTTCCATATGATAGGTACGCAAACGTCTATTCATTCTAGCCATTCACTACAGCTAAGAGGAATTTTTTGTCTCCAGCTTCCTAGTCGAACGGTACACGAACACCATCCAAGAACATGGACATCCGCCTTTTCTCCAATTCAATCCGCTGACTCAAAGCTCTCTGTCGTGCCCCTACCTTCGGCTCCCCAACCCTGTGGTTCACAGGCATACACACCTTTTCAAGCCTGAGCTACTGTATCGCATAGCTCCTCTGCTTTCCACACCACTCCGCATTTCAACCGACTATACCTAACCAATCCCCTCCTTCAATGCCAGACTTTTCACCCTATCCCATACGCTCGCATCATTAGCATCATCATTTCCCGTTACATTGCCTAGCTCAGGCAACACCTCGGCCGTCCTTTCGCACCCTCTAGCACCCAGCACCCAGGCTTACAATTGTACCAACTCGGAGCCAAATCCAGGATTTGAACATGGTTTTCCTTGCTCCGAGTTCAAAGATGGTGTTATGCCGGATTTGTGCGGTGGTTTTGGAGGCAAGAGGACAGTAAACCAAGGAGAGACGACTCACAGGCAGCAAAATATGTCGTCTCGAGGACTGGTTTAGTCGATGTTGTGTTTTCAGCTGGAGAGTTGTCAGGATTAGGCATTCTTGAACCGCATCTTGGTGAAGAAAAAGAGATTGCGAAGCCATATCCCAATTGCCAGGCTTGAACACGACTCTCGGTATCGCGCCCACATTCTATCACCTTGCCTTTCTATCCTACATCTTCTCCCCAACACAACATGTACAGTGTCTTGTACAGGGCAGACGAAAACACACCTGAACGTGTAGGATAATCTGGGCTGCTTGTACGCAGCTCCGATTTCGGACGTTCGGGATTCAATTGCTTGGTATCGCGAAGGGTCATAGGAGAGAACTATCTCTCCATGCATGGTTACAGGTACGTGAGCTACATCTTTTTCATTCTATTGATACTTACGGTACACAGTTTCTAGAGTACAACGAACCTCTATGACTAGACCCGGAGACTAGCAGGTGCACCCGAGGCGGCAGAGACTGTACGGTGGTCCGAGTGGCTCATGGTACAGCTTCCCGGTCAAACTCGATATGGCTTTGGATACTTGGACTCCAACTCATGGTCATCCAACGCGCCTGTGGCCAGGTAGTATACCGGCATGCTCATCGTTCGTGAAGAACGAATGTGCTCTCGCATCAACAAATTGACGAGTAGAACCTTGGAGGTTCTCCGTACCGTTCTTGTAGGTCGCATTCTTCGCTCTTCTCGTATATTTGGTGCTCACACAACTTTCAATCTTTCACTAAGGTAGACGCAGCGCTCATCGAGGTGGCTGCAAATTGCCATGTGCTCGTATCAGGCTTGGGGGGCATGATGGTATGTCTGTCTCGTCCAATCCAACAAGGCAACGTTGGCTAACAAAGTCGATAGAAAGCGCTGCTACAATCATTGGGACGCCATTCGTCAACCAAGTCCTTCGTCACCGCTGGTCTATCAAGCCCAAAGAGAATGCAGCAATGCAGAGTCACCGGGGATCGCCGATGCTGAATTTGAAGGAAGTTAGGCCGCATAGTCGTCACATACCCTAATCGCTTCAACCACATCGAGGGCGTCGCAACCTCTTCGGGTCCCATGGCACCAAGATGAATGGTAGAGCCGGAAAAAGAACGAAACGAACTCAATGGTACGTATCGGTGCTGTTCTTTGCTATCTGGTCGATTTCTGATTCTTTTCGCGTCTTTTTAGGTTTGTCGTCGTTTCCACTTTGAAGGAAACCTGGATTCCGGCCTCACCTACTCCTAGAGCATACATTCAAGCCCGGAGAAACGAAGAATCTCGATTCAAGATGCTGCAGGCACCGTCTTGCTGGTACAGGGGTGTATTAGATGGCAGAGAGAATGGGATGAGTGCAGCTCAGAGCTGAGATTGGGACTGCGGTGGCGGCGGCTATGTTCGAATGGTTTTTTCATCTCATGTCTAGTTGTATCATTTACAATTCTAGTTCTACCGTACACATACCTTATCGTGAATATACATACAAAGTCAGCCACAGCAAGTCAATAGTGCAGTCAAAGGTCGTTGCCGCGTATGACAACTTGAAGGCCAAGCGCGCACAACGTCGCTTTGCTCATTTCCACCACCACGATTATTCCTCATATCTCAAGGTTCAACAACGCATGGCTAGCTCTGTAAATATCTGTGAATATTGGTCTTTTAGAGTGGACAAGAAAATTGTCGATTTACGGATAAAGGTGCGTAACAATAGTACCTATTGCTGCTTCGACTCATCTGAAGCTCACATTCTTTCCTTCATGTAGTCTTTCAGCCCAGGATCCTTGCAATAGCTCACGCCCACCGCTGTCTTCATGAGACTCTCTGATTTGTGTTCGCTCCGTTGCAATCGAGGAAGCTCCAGCCTGATTAACTACCGGCTGCGCTCTCCGACACCTCAAGGCCTTTCTACGCGTTCACTCCCTCTGAAAACCCCTTACCCACTTTCTCCCTCGCATATCCTTTCACAAATTTGTCTCCGACGCGACTATCGAAGCTGGGCATGCCCATGAACACCCCCATCTTCCCTGAGCGGTCAAACCCCAGCTGGGCGATCAACCGTCTTGTTCACGAGACTACCACCCCTTCCTCACCAGTTCAGACGGCGTCCATTCATCAACCTCAATGCCAGCCGATCTTGAAGATTGTCGTTGTGGATCATATTTTCAAACACGTTCTGAATCTCCAAAGTCACGAAGGCTCCGGAGTCTCGCAGCTGGTCAACGTACCAATATGTGTGAGCCTCACTTGCTCTCCTTGGATACTTCATTTTGCTAACATCAAGCTTTGTGCCAGTCTATGATAGCGAAACCCAAATATATCAAACACCGTACTGGGCGCGATGGGCATTTGGCTCATCGAGAAATTGGGTTTGGGTTGTCAGCTGGCAGTATGGGGCAAACCGTGTCAAATGTCTTCAACCAACACCCTGGAACCGACAAAGATGAGCGATAGCGCTGGGAAATGAACTCTGTGGTACGTATCGGTATTTTGTTCTTCGTACCCTGGTCAACCTCTGACTCTTTTGCGTTCTTTTCTAGTTTGACGGCATACGAAAAGGAAGACAAACTCAACATTCAATTCTTCCGAATATCAATCGCCTTGTCCAAGTTCAGTGGTCGCGTATACTCGCTGCAACGGTGAACACGGTACTTGGTAGTATCGGACCTTGGGTATGAGCGGATACACCAGCTGGGGTCTTTGACCTGGATGCTGCAGGGCATCCAGAAAAGATACATAGGATGCGAATTATCGGCTCTGAGAAGGGCTCGCCGGCCTTGGAAGCGAACATCTGTGGCTCATAGATTTACACGGGCAAGCAGATGCCCAGTGTATTTGATCTGGGGGATTGGCGGCGGCTATTGCGATTCTTGGATGACTCTGTTCATCCATGATGCACAATCCAGTTCCCCCTGTTGTATCCTCTGTAATGGAGAGTAAGGCGTAGACTAGCGGCGAAGCCCCGAAAAAGAGCCGAATAGTGTTTCGACCTGGCCTTTCCTTCTGCCGTCATGATCTCCTTCTGACGCACCTTAGTGCCTCTCTTTTTCGCAATTACCTCTCCGACTGAGTCTACTTTCGCATCGCATCTCACTTGATACGCCTCTCCCCTCAAGCACGACAAAACCAGGAGTTACCACCGTATCCCGCTCTTCCCAACCTCACTGCGTGTTCAGTCTCGAGAACGACTTTGCTACTTCTCTACTCCCCATCTCCTACATCGCAAGCGTCATAGGGAACCGAACGATCCACAATGACATCTTTGGGAATCAGGCTATCAACACACATGTGACCCATTCTCCGTGGGTTCTGGCATACCGTCTCATGTATGGATTCGAACATGAAGCATAGGCCTGGATATTCGGATGAAAAGCAACCAGGAACAACCATGCTATTCCGCGCGCTGGCACTCGTGTTCGCTCCCGAGAAGGCACAGAGAAAACCAGGGAAGGTTGGATGAGAAGGTATCAACACTGTCATCGTCAGCTCAGTAATGATGGGACTAGTACACGCAAAACCTTGGCTTATAGATCCAAAACTCGCAGGCTCGAGCTACTCGGACTAGTTTTGTCTCCTCCAGGCTCTGCATGTATTGGTTCAAAGCTGGTGTTTTATACGGTATGTTATAATTGCTTTCGAGGATTTACATCGCTAACCTATACCCTTGAAGCCGCTACCTTTGTACACTCGATAGTGGTGGCGTCTTATTGTCGATACCACCTAGACAAAATACTTATTAGTGCATCCATTCGCTGCCTTCGTAGGGGGTCTATAGGCATGTTATTCATTCAACATGGTGAGTTCTTTGACTCGACATACAGTGGCCACGCTAAACGATGTTCATCAAGCTCAAAGTTGTTGTACAAAGAACAGAGACACTCGATGAATAAAGTACTACTAGCTTCAATTCTGGGGGAATCCTTGTTCGGATAGCTCGTTCGTCGTCTAGCATGTACGATTCTGGCTGTGCATATCTTAGATGTGCTGGTGTATCACGTTTCCCTGACCAATGAATGAATGAAATAAACTGAATCAAAATATCCTGGTTTGACGTACCATACTCCCACTTTTGGCTGGCGTTCCATGTTGTACGATGCTTGATGCTGGACATTGAGTGGTGAAGGTTGATAGATTGCTAGTTCAGAGCTGTTTGGCGCGTAGGAGCGATTTCGCAGATGTTGCAGATTAAAATCTAGCTACCGCTGCGTGGTGTTTGCTAGGAACCGGATGAGGAAATCGATCTCAGAACCTCGCGGAAAAGATGTGGAGAACGTACCACAGGCAGAGGATGCAAAACACCCAGCGAGGTGACCTCTGTGAGCAATGCGAATCTGGATCCTTCGTTGCGAACAGGTTATGGAAGAGTCCCGTATGGACTAGCCTGTGAAATACTGAAGAGTCAAGATATGGATGGTACATAGATTATCAGATAGAACGTACCGCGACTGTAAACGATAAGACGAGTAACACAGAGAAGTGTGTTTCCGCAGTGTCCGGTTTATTATCAGCGAATACCTGCAGCGTCCGATAATAAAGTCTTGTTTCAAGACTAAGTGTCTGGTCAGGGTAGCAGAGACGAACACACTCGTGCTTTGAGTTCAAGACATCTTCGTCAGGTTGAATTTTGAACGGGATATTGTGAGCCAATTGGTGGGAGCAACATTCAAAATGTCTAGAGATGCACAAACGTTGGCCTTGGTAAAAAAAAAGTTGTAAAGTAAAGAACATACCAATACCGCTAGTAGTAGTAACGTGTCTCCACCAATCCCAAAAATGCCTTGTAATCCCCTACCCAATGCCAACTGATCCATGGGTTTGTGTCCTGTCCATTGTCGTGTTTATAATGTCCACAGGGATCCCAGTTTTGAAGATGAGACATGTGAGATGAGTGTTGTTGAGAGCCGTGATTTCTCTCCGATGCGCTAGTTGTTCTCTACTCTTTCCCACCACCATCAGTTTTTCCGCTGCCCACAAAGTCGGCCTTGAGCTTGTCTCCTCCATGGATATATGTACCTCTCATGAACAGGTAGCCACTGGTGCGTATCTTGTCCATACCGGCTATCTACGTACGACTGATAGTCTCCCTAGTACCTTGTCCATGAAGCCTTCTACACGACTCCAAGCTCTTCGGTCAACATTTCAACCCCAGAAGATCCTCCTACCTTCCGATAAAACATACGTGACAACTCCGCATCGACATTAGCTCTGACACGCTTGAATTCCCCAACACTTCGACTTTTATGCCGACTCCCGTTCATTAGTCACCACACCTCCAAGTTGAAATTCACAGCGCTCCCATTATTGTCCGCCATTTCTTGAACGCCTATCGATATCCTTCCCAACTCAACTCAACCTCTCAAGCTCGCTATCTGCAGCTTGTTCTGTTCAAAGGCACCAACGCGGATGAGAACCTTGTTATCCTCTTCCTCTTGGGTGGTTGAGCATAGAACGGGCAGTCGCGAAGGGTCTGGTACTGTGTGTTGGTTGGGTGTCCTTGACGAAGAACAAGAATGACGATTTTTTTCCATTCAGTGGTAGATGTGAATCTGACCGTCACATTTAGAACTGAAGTGTTCCGGTAGCATGTGTAAGCTTCTTCTCATTCTACCATCTACGTCTCTCACATTGTTCATATGTAGCTCATTTTGTACATATAATTCTATCAACTGCCATCTTGCATGTTGGCAGTGTACAATGCTATGGTGAACTGAAGGTCTGTGTTTGAGGTAGAAGCCATGAATGCCTAATAATTGCCTATGACTACAATTTCATAGGTACAATTCCTTCCTTGCGAACTCGTACCTGTTGGTGGGTTACACCAACCCATTCCAAGCTAGTAACGTGAGTATGGCACCACCACCGTTCTCGCTAGAGAAAAACTCGTATGTCCTTTCGTGACTTATTTCAAGGTGAGAAAATTAGGCAAACGCAATGCGACGCAAATTCTTACCTCGTACAATCCAACTCGTTCTCTGGAACCCGCCTCGCGTGAACAGTATATCTTGGGCCATCTACATGGCTATATTTCCCCTGCCCCACTTTTTCGGAAATCTCTAAGCTCTCTTCTGAAATTGGCACAAATCCCGTAGGAACTCCAAACCGTTGATGAGCGGGGTGGTCTTCCGGGTAGGTGATATTGAACAGGAAATCGAATGACATGTCGGCACGAATGATGCCTACATCGCCAATTTGGACACCTGTTTTAGTGTACTCTCTTGAAAGTCTAGGTGGAGGCCCAGGATGATAGAGTGGAGTTCCTAAACGTGCTTGATAAAGTAGCCGCGAATAACGAACGCTGCTGGGCAGTAACGGATCATCAACAGAGGGCCCAAGGGAAGGCACAGCAAGCGTCACGGCCGTTTCTGCTGGTGTATCGCTAACTGATTTGCCGCTCGTTGAGAGACGAGATATCCATTTAATCAGAACAGCTGATCAATATATAGTATTAATATCAGGATTGTACAAGAAAGCGAGTGACTCACTTATGAGGCTGTCCGACTGATAATGATTATATGTCTCAATGTGAACGTTTTTGACCTTGGCTCCATCGTGAGCAGGATCATTGTCATCCTCACAATAATAATTATTATAGACAGTGGTGCCATTGTATGTTGCACTGTCACTCCCGGAGTTGCTCGTGGCAAAGTACGCTTGGGGCCTTGTGACCACAGCCTGCCAAGAGAGGTCAGCACTCCTGTCAGCGTTCGAGATCGTGTTCCTATCGAATAATGTAAATACCTTGCTTATCATTTTTCAGAGAGCTGATGAAAAACGACAGGTATCACAATACACGACCATGGTATAAATACCAATCAAGTGATCACGAAAAAGGCATAATAGGGGATGTTGGTTGCAGTAATTTTGGATGTCTGACGCAGGCAAATGAATCTAGAATATGAAGACTAAATCAGAAAAGTTCGGGCATGAAAATGATGAATGATTTTGAAACCGCAAGATCTTACGTGCCTTTCAAGCTAACGCCAAGAACGCGAGCTTTTCGGCTGATAAGCAAAGAGCAGTAAAGAATTCCTTTGAAGCACGAACATAGATACTTTATGAGCCTGAAACTAGATAACATTCAATTATACCACATACAAGAGGTAACATGCTTTGAGACCGGGAGAAAGATCTGCGCCGATTCAGTATCACCCCGGTAGATTCAGCGAGAACGTTGTAGGCTTGTAGCAAGGTCAGAATGCTCTGCCAATAAGAAAGATCATAATGACGATGTATACCCTTGATTACTCAGGCAGAGCATCCGACAAGGCGTGCACATGGTGTACGCTGGCGTAGGGAAACTATTGTCTGCACATTGGATTTGCTGTTCTTCTTTTGTCAGCTTCTCCTTCAAACTTTTCATTAGACGAATTCCGTATCAGAGTGAAACGACTTCCATATCAATGATGGAAAGATCAGTGATAGAGAAGTAGTGTCAGAAGAATAGTTTGCAAACTGAATCACCATTGCGGCCGAAAGCACCATCCCAGAAGCAGAATATTGGTGTAGTATGGAGCTTTATCGATATAGTCGACCCCTCGAGCGAAAAACGTTCCTGATCTTCCTCGACGCGTTCAGTGAAATACACACCCCCAACCGGCTTGTATGGGTATGCTGGGAGGAAACGTAATAGAGTAAGGTTGTGGTGACGGCTGACAGGAAAGGGAGACGTCGTGTCAATTCTGGTTTCCATGCTCAATGATAAATGCGCATTGGTGTGTACTCCTTATCCTTCGGGTCTTGTCCATTCGCCTCCTCGATTCAACCAGGTGTACACTTCAATGCCTCAACGAACGATAGCGGCCACGGTGGAAGCGTGGTAGATGAATCGCAGGAAGGCGACGGTGCCGGTTTGTGGGAGCTCGGAGATGGAACAATGGACTGCGTACACGCTACTTTTTTGATCTTATTCGGCTTGCCTTCCCTGATGAAACACCATACCCACGTAGAAGCCAGAACGTGCGTGATGGATGGAGAAGGGACAGAGGAAGAACGCCACTTAGGAGTGTCCAACAGCCCGAATGATATAGACGATGAAGGAGTTGGAGGAACTGGGTGTGATGAGCGATACGGTCCTGTTGGTAAAAAAAAAAAGCCACTCTTTTCTTCGCCTTAGGGCTCGCGTATACACCCATCGTCGACTATGCCAATCAACGCTTGCGGCGAGACTGTTTGAGGGAAGAGCTGGGTGCCAAGAAGATGGTAGACCTTTATGAAAGAGCGCTATCATTGGGGTTGAAATCGGGATTGTCGATACAAGGGAAAGGCATGTGTACGATGTAGGATGATGCTCTTCGACCTTTCTACTCTTCTTTTTCATCTTCCTTCAACCTGCTTCCGCCAAATCCCATACCCAAATCGACTCGAGGGACAAAGGAGTAGTAGAGACGGCGATCCGTGACGTTGGTGTGGTTCGTAAACTCGAGAGTCACATAAAAATGAAAGGCGGATGTCCGAGACGTGTGTGCGTTGTGTAGGACGAAAGCCAGCCGACACAACCCAGGACGAGTACGCAGTGAAAAAAGGGATAGATCGGTCGAGGAAAAAGGAAATCGATGACGTCACGATTCTTCTACTCGGCCGGTGAACGTTTGAACTATTGGTGTTCGAATGTTATATGGAGAATGTAGAGTGTGAAGGAGCAGTTGGACGTAGGGCACTTCTGTCAGATGACACTGAGCTCTGTCGTGAAGGCTCAACGTCCAACGCTTCTGGTTCCAACACACCGCATCTGAGACTCCATTTCCTTCGTAAACTCGCATCTGAGATATTCGAACCACAAGAGGTGTTCGGCTAAGGAGTGTCCATGTATCACCTGTGTCCATGACAAGAACAGACACAGTACGAGTAGCGCGAGGTCGACGCTATGAAAGACGAAAACAACCTAGTTCGAGGGTTGCGAAGATGAACACCCAGTCCACGGGGTAATGTTGTCAACCTGCTTCACGACCATAACTCCCCATCAAGGTCTATAACCATGCCAACCTTGGGGATAGTGGTGTGTACGGGCGACGATGAAAGGATAAGGTTGTGCCCAGAGACTACGCCGACAACGGGGTGCACCACACCTCGTTCTCCGGTACCCTGTGTGCACGCACAAGTCTGCCATATGCATAATGCACAGGACGAAGGGTGTTTGGGTAATGCGTCATGAAGGACGATGGGTGATCATGAGATGTGGGTGGAATGAGGAATCCAGCTGGGTGTCCTACAGCCTTTTGCCAATGAGCACAACGAGACTTCGAAATCCGGGAGCCGAATTCTGCGCGAGGCGTAAACCCGAGTGTAATCAGAATGCCGAGCACTGGCAGTGGTTTTGTGTGCAAGAGCGCAGTATAGGAGTGGCACGCATGATGCCGGAGAGAAGTGGTGTCAGACGACGTTGGATGTAGAGTGTAAGGAAGATCGATACGGCCCAGTGGTGGCCGTTTAAGTTCGTTTCCCCTGTTCTTCCCAGCGACGTTCTCGTGTAGCCTTCTCGCTCTCCAATCCCTGAACCCAAACTTGCATCCACGCCCATTGCGTCCTGTATCCCCGTATCCTCGTGCGAGGGCACCCGAGAAGTCACCCAAGCGTTTATGCTCATCTCCCCTTCGCCCTAAACTCCATGTACACTCTTTGTTAACTTTGTCGACCAGCGCGTGTACTCAGAGAATTCCAGAGGTGAATTGGTCTGATAACCATGCTAAGGAACGAGGAAAAGATGACAGAGTTTCGTTGGAAGAAGGATGACATCGGGATTGAAATTCGGTGTGTGTATAGGTGATGTTCTTCCTGCTTTCATCTTCGTCCGACTGCTTCCGCTACAAATCCAAATCGACTCGACGGACACATGGTGTTGGGAGGAGAAAGGTTATCATCACCGATACAAGACTTCGCCCATCCACCAATCAGAGCCTCGGTCGACGGTACACACCTCAGCATTGCCATCTCTCGCTCCTTTCATCCAAGCTGTCCCAGCTCCAAACCTCGAGAGACGATAATTGCGAGTGATCATGGCAGGATTATGGGCGGCAAATGGGCGGTTTGAAGCCAGACAGAGTTTGCAGCTCCGAACAAGTCCGACAAGGTCCGACGCATGGCCTAGCAATTCTGCAAATTCAATTCAGCGCGCTTCAACCCACAACGTTTACAATACTCGGCATCTTCTCACCCCCTCAACGAAAAATCGTGACCACCTCAAACTTTGGAGAGACGCGAAAGATGCCTTAGACGGGTCCATGAACTGTGCGTTTCGAGGTCTTTTGTTCTCATATCCACATCTCATATAACAAAACAGACGGTATCTAAAAGATGCGACTCACGTTGACAACGAAATTGGCGACCAAACCAGACCGTATGGACTGCAGTACTTTCGATGTGATCTGCAGAGGCCACGATACAACGGAATTAGGGATTTCCTCACGGGAACACCACCGAAGTAACGGTTCATTGGATTTCAGAAACGTTCGGGTTAGCAGAATGGTAAGCGCTTGACCTGGACACGTATCTTTGTCAAAGGCATTCGATTGAAGATATACGATTCAAAGAGCAAACTATGGTTCCCCTTGAAAACAGACCACAGGGGCAAATCCTCTGCATGATGCGCCAGCACGGAGGTGTGTGCAAGGGTTAGAAGTGTATCACGCTGGGTACGTCGTGTCCAAGTAATCATTCACCTTCTGTACTCATGCGTCGTCTAGGGAGCCTTTTCCGCCCTCGGCCTCAGTATTCTGTAGACCGAGAATACTCTAGTTGTCACAAAGAGAAGATTGATCTACTATGTGCGCCAAATTCCTGTCTCCCTGACCACAACCTTACTAATCTCCGCGCAGACCATATTCGTTCGTGTTCGATCCAAAGTGTCTGTTCCCAGAACGTAGTTCATCAATAATCCCTTGAGGCGGTTCTGCCCCGTTCTGCTCCCGCGGTTGTATTATCTCCTGTATATGAACCGGCTGAACTTGTTCACCTAGTTTCGGCTTTCGTGAATACATAACTATGCTCGATTTGATATCCACACTTGAACTGGATCAAAGAATGTTCTTTGTTCGTCTCAGCTGAGATACAGGCCAGTGATGGGTATAGAAGCTGCCGATGGTGTCAGCTGAGTGTCTACACATGGTCTTCCCCAGTTCCTTGTAGTGAACGTGCGCTCAACAATGGTATGTCACGTTCTTTGATCAAGCTCAATCGTCCCCTGATTCTTGATATAGAATCTAGAAACGTATCCCACACGCTTTCTTCCTGTTCCCGGAGGTATATGAATTGTATTCTACTGGAAGACTTGGTCAATCGAGTAACGGTGACCTCAAGGACACCTAATAGTGCTGTAGCAAGCCCATTGTTGACACAGTACAAATTGTCAAGATGGGCGTTCGATGGTATCAGTACAGCCTGTACAGGGATGGTCATAAGGTCTTCTACTGTTACTTCGAATCAGCGCTGGCACTTGACTCAAAGATGTTTCTTGTTTCTGAGATGACAGACTTCAGGCGTCAGTATACGATGGGGCACGGACGTGAATACAAGCAGGAGCGTCCGCTGTCGTAAAGTTGCATGGGTGGAACTCAAATCCCGATGCAGGTGTTGGGTGCAAAATGCGTTCGGCTTGACCCGGTGGAACCTACAGATCTTCCAAACATGATTCGTAAGCAGAACTGCCTCGTTGGACCTGAACTGATATATATCTGTCAAGCTTGCGTCGCCTAAGGGCCCTTTTATCCCATCAACACCTGTCTCGTTCAAGAAACAAGGTATTCGTGTTTTGAGCCAACATAACTCAAGTACTCAGTCGCCATCCTTGCGCCTATATACAGGTAGTATCCATGAATCTCCCGGCTATTTTCAGCACAACAAATTCCGGGAGTGACAGTGCTACTTACAACGGGGCCACCGTCCACAATAACCAACATGCAGGCAACGACAGTAGCACTCATAATCGGGACGGAATCAATAATGCAGGCGGCAATATACACATCGGAACGTACAATTACTACCACTCAAATTCCAATCAATCGACGAGCCTCTCTTCTCAGATATGTAAGTTGTCACCTCTTGACTTGACAAGTGCAACACTAATGCAGTCTACCGAATAGCTGTTCTAATCAAACGGCTACGATCACCCAATAGGACTGCGACGAATGCAACAGTTCAGCTGCCCTCAGCTCCTTCCTCTTCCGATCCATCACTTCCCAGCAGCCTCCGTTATTCGCTATTACTCTTCCAAGCACTCTCAGGATATCCTCTGTATTTTCCCGGTCCGATGTCTCATCTTCCAGAAGCGTACACCGATGTCGGTGTTCAGATCGGAGATGTAGGCATACTGCACTACGACATGTCATTCGACTTTTTGTTCAACGTCACATATCCGAAAGACCATCCGGTCAATAAACAATACGGAGTTCCTGCAGAATTCGTGCCGATCCCAAAGGAAAGACTTCATATTTGGGAGGGGAAGTACAGAACAAAGGATACCCATATCGATGCCCCGATGCGTATTCTTAGCCGGAAAAGGATGGAAGAGGATGAACTGGATCCAAGGTAAAAAATCACGTTGCTCTATTCGGGGTAATCTATGCTTACTTACTGTGATTAGACATCAGCGGGCATATGAGTTCTCGACTGGCGAGAGTGGCAATGGCGCAATGTTGGTTCTTCCAGAAGGCTCTGTTCGCTCCACTCTCTTAAACCAGGCAGTGTTTCGTCATTACGCCTGCGAGCATGCGCGGAATTGGTTCAAGTATGCTGAAGAGCATTGTGGTCGGGAGTTCCCACCTAGGATACAGCCGTCGCTATACATGGTGACGGGAACCGAGAAGTGTACAGCTTGGGGTATGGCATCATTTTTCAACCAAAAAACAGCAAAGAAGCTCGTCATCCTTCCTTTCCGAGTTGATAAGGACAGACGTGCATTTAGCTGGGGAGAAGATAGTCAAAGCGATACCAAATGTTATCCAGATGCGGATGGTTTGGACTCTGATGAAGAATCACAGTTGAACCAATGCGTGTTCCTGAAGGGTTTCAAGGTGTCGAAGAAGAGTAAATCCGAGATTCATGTCAACGACATCCCGGGAGATGGCACACAAGCCACAGAGATTTTAGACATTAGGTCACTGTCTTCTCCTGGTCACACCGTTGATGCTCATTCAAACTCTGAGCTTTTCAACTCTACATCAGGTCTGGTTCCTGGATTGCCGAGTGGTGCAGGCTCCTCGACTGGATCCGCAACTCATCAGTGCCCCAACGACAACACATATATAACATTACCAGGTGAAGAACTGTTAGTGCTGAATGATAGCATGACCTGGGAAAGGCCGATGGTATGTCCACTCATTGACTTTCTACTGCCTTTGATTGATGCAACCATAGCTATTTCACCCTTGTGACACTATAAACAATTTTATGCTCGGTGTTCTTGATTCAGATCCTGTTGAGTTTGCAATATCCCATGATGATGACTGGTGCTCTACAATGCAAGATTCTTTGTGCCCCTCCAATAACAATGCTCTTATTCAGATGCTATTACTCCGCAACAAGATTGTATTGGAAAGAGGTGATATCATTTTTATCTAAATGATCAAAACCTGATTCAGTGCGGCTCTAGGCATTGTATACACTGATCTCATCCGGGATACCGGTGGTATGAATAATGAAGTGGGCAATCCAACAGTCCTTTTAGAAGAAGTTGACTATAGTAAACAGGTGGGTTTTAGTGTTGACTGTCTCTGACATGCACCAGCTAAGCAATCTGCAGGATCAAATGTTCTCTACCGCCATGAGTTATGAACAACAGCTCAAGAACATCCAGCAACTAATAGATCACAAAGACATCTATCAAAAGCTACTAGATCAGAGAGGGATACAGGCTCAGTCATCATTGGATTGCTTTCAAGAGGTCAGCTTGTCCATCATTTGGACATGAATGCCGGGATCTTAATCAACGTGAATTAGTTTCTCGACCATAGCTTGGATATTCCAGCCAAGATACATATCTTCATATGCAAGACAATAATTCAACTCTCAGAAGGCTCAAATCTTTATCCAAGCTACCAGTGTTTCATGCTCCAAGGTGTGTCTTTGATGGGAAAACATCCAGTCGATGTTGGTGGCTTCGCGGATGTATACAAAGGGACAATCATAGGAAATGATCAGACTGTGTGTTTAAAAGTGGCCCGGATTGAATCATTACCCACTAAAAGCTCCCCGAAAGTATGGTCCTACTTATACTCATCACCAGGTGGCTTTACCTATTTTTCAGGAATTTATGCGCGAAACAATTGTTTGGCGACTTCTTAGACACCCTAATCTACTTCCTTGTCTTGGGATATACTATCTCAACGATACCCATCAACGCATTTGTTTAGTTTCTCCTTGGATGGAAAACGGGAATCTCGTCAATTTTCTAAAAAGTCAGGCACGGGAGTCTGTCAGCTACATTCGGTTGATGCATGATATAGCAAGTGGACTTGCTCACTTGCATGACCTAAATATCATTCATGGCGATCTCAAGGGGGTGTGTCAATCTTATATCTAACCTATATTGGCATTAATGCTTTGTATGCAGACTAATGTTGTCATAACCCAATCTCATCGTGCTTGTATTACTGATTTTGGATCATCACGCATGGTGGATTCTCCATTCCTTTCCTGCTCCCAAAAGGCAGGAAGTGTCAGATGGTCTGCTCCTGAGGTCCTAAAGGGAAACCTAACAACAAAGGAGAGTGATATCTATTCATGTGGATGTGTTTTCTACGAGGTAAGTGCCCATTAGGCCCACAAAACATTACTAAATGAGAAGGCCAAGATTGTCACAGGCTTTGTCCCATTCAATGATGTACAGAATGATGGAGCAGTGATACATGCTGTCCTTGTTGGTGGAATGCGCCCGTCAAATGCCTGGCATGATGTGGATAGGGCATCACATGAACTTGAACTTTGGTCACTAATGAATCGTTGTTGGGAAACAAACCCACAGCTCCGCCCTGATGCAAAGGATATGCTTTGGGAATTGTTAGTGAATCACAGCATTTCCCCTGCTGAAGAATGGGATAAAGATCTCTTCACTAAACTCAGAAGCAATGTTATAATAAATACAGAGAAAGGTAAGGTCATGGTGTTACAAGAAAGACTGCATGCTGATAAATTTGATCAAGATGAAGTGATCAAGGATCAAGGTGGAGACAGCCTACATGATAATCACAGCATAGGTCACCAAAAATCCAAGCTTGCTGCTGAAGGCTATAAAACTAGAAAGACCACAGCTGAACTTGTAGCAGAATTTGCTCCCATTCCTGATTTATTTGCGGCTGTAGAGGTGCTTATCCTCACCTTTGAGCTATGTGAGAATGTCACAACAAATAAGTGAGTCACTATGCTGTTTACAAGGACTGTCATTACTCAGTGAAATATGGTTACAGACATGGAGCACAACATTTGTGTAATCGCTGCTATAATCTCTTAGAGGCTACCAAGAAACATGAACTTCAAGTACCCAATAGTATGCACCATGCTTTCCAGGGTATCCAAGAGTAAGTGAGCTCATTGTCAATTGTAGTGCCAAGCTAACTATTCTCAAGTTGCCTTGTAGATGTGCAGACCAGGATAGCTGGATGGGCTCAGCTCAGACTCACAATGGCATTCATCAAGCAGCATGAAATCAAGCAGGATATAGCCAGATGTCATGAAGCAATTGATGACTGCTTCTCAAGGTTCCATGTGAGTCATATCTTTGACTTGTTTAGATCTATGCTTGATATAGGAATATAGCTTGTCTCGAGTATAGAGGCCAATCATTGGCAAGAGGAATTTGAGGCTAACTATAAAGAAGATGAACAAGAAATGATTGCATTCCTTGCTGATATTGAGAATGGCCAGAAGATGATTCATGACATGATGGGTGAGCAAAAGAGTATGATGCATGAACTGATGATTTACTTGCAAAATGTATGTTTGACCTCTGTTCCTGACTTGTCCAATGCTGAAGTCTCAACAGGAACTTGATCAACACAAGCACAGGGATGAAATACACCATCATGGTCTATCAAGCAACCTCTATCAGTTACAAGTTGGTTGCGACGAGAGTTTAGCCAGCCTACATCTCGAACATGGCGAAGTTGAGCATATCGGAACATTCCCAGTCAATAAGACAGCGGCTATGTCCATTTATGAGGGCCTATACCTGAGGTCTCAGAAGGTTGCCATTAAGGTTGTTCGTGCTGTGAACTCTGATGAAAAGGGCATGAGGGTGTGTCACTGCAGCTATGCCTTCTTGTACATGATCTATAATAATGCATATCTACAGCGATTTTGGAGAGAAATTGCGATATGGGCAGAGGTATGGAAGGTGGATAAGGGAAGGCACATTTTACCTTTCATTGGATTTTGCCAGAAAGATGGCCCTTTCCCGTAAACAGATCCTTGGTTTAGGTTTTGACAACTGAACTTGCCTTTCCCCAGATATATGGTCAGTCCATGGCAAGCAAATGGTAATGCTATGGAGTATGTTAGGAGATTCGACACGTCTATAGACTATCCCAAGATGGTCAGTAGTTATTTGCTGAAGTAATTCATCCTTGATATTAATATTTTTCTTCTGCAGGTGACCGACATTGCTCGCGGTATTCAAGTGTTGCACACAATGAAGCCACCAATCATACATGGTGACCTAAAAGCCGAGAACATAGTTATTAATGAAATGGGTAATCCCTTGCTTGCGGAGTTTGGACTCTCGCGGGTTCGTATCTCTTTTGAGTGACTCGAGCATTCTCTCAACTTGTGCACACACCTTTGCAGGTCATCGAAGATGTTACCAATTCAACTCCCTTTACTCAAAGCCTTGGGGTATCTGATTCCTACCGATGGTTTGCGCCAGAAACATGTGTCGGACAAGGTATTTGTTCGTTAGCTGCGGACATATATGCCCTTGGGATGACTGCGCTGGAGGTCAGTGACCTTAAACATGCTCAATTGTTCCGCACTTATATTGCTACTTCAGCTCTTCACGCACCAACAGCCTTACGCCAACATCAAGCACACAACTGAGGTCGTTATCAAGCGCTCAATGGGCCTGAAGCCTCCTAGGCCATTAGACGAACGGGTTATGAGAAGGGGACTCGATGATCAGATGTGGGCTCTGATGAGCAAGTGTTGGATTTTAGACCCGGCAGGAAGACCTGATATCAATGCCGTTTTGGAAGCTCTGGAACATCGTTAATACTATATTCCCCACAACTGGACATTATTCGCAAGCGGTATAGATCGAAGTGATGTATTGGATGTATACCACGACAATACCAGCCAATCTCGTGTCGTCTCAACGACAATCTCAACTCTGACCTGCGGAACTAAGCGTCAAGTTACACGGTTAACGAAGGCATACCCAAAGCAGGCGAAATCTCGGCAGGTGAATCCTGTTCATATCTACTAGGTATCTTCGTGCCGTTTCGACAGGAAAATTTAGTCCCCACCCTTCCAGCCGCACTTGCTGGTACCCGCTTAGTAGCATTCACGCCGGTTCGTAGACTGTACCTGGCAATTCAATTCTCAGCGCTATTCTTCCCGATATTTTGCCCAACGTATCCGCCTACTTGAGATGCCACCGTCCGCCACAAAAAGACGCGGTAATATCGATCTCGTGCTACGCCCAAACTACGAACATGCTGTACCATAGCATTGGTTAACACGCAGGGTGACCGTTGAAGAGGGAGCATGTAGTGAAGAGATTGGTTTCGTCCGAGTCTCTCTTGTGCCACAAAAGTAAAAACAGACGCACGTGGGATTAGTGTGGACGGCAGAAGGGGCTAGCTCGAGGTGAGACAGTGAGGAACTTGGGTGTTCAACGTCCAGGGCTCGACAGCCAACAGCCACGTAAGACGATTCTGCAACAGTATCAGAAATAGGTCTTGAACGAGATAAAACACATACCTGCTCTCCACGAAAAGAGTGGACATGTATTGCTTCTTCTAACCTACCCCAATCCTTGGTCCCAAATCCAAACCCGCATCTGAACCAAAAGAGGTGCGAGGCTGAGCACCGAGTCCTATATCCTGCATCTCACCGAGAACAGACAGTGTACGAGCAGCGCGAGAGGACACCGACGTCGAAAGATGACGTAGAAAGCATGATCCGAGTCCCAATGAAGATGTGAGCTCTTCTTTTCCTTCTCCTGTAGCCTTCGCTCTCGGTGTCAAGAGCAGGCGGGGTTTGGCCGTATAGACCATTCATTCATCTTTAACTTTACCGAGCGGTCAACCAACAACCACGGTAAAGGCAACGCGCGCTCCATGACATTTTCGGCGTAAGATGATTCGTAGGATGCAGAGAAGAAGGCACTGGTATATGATTTGGAGAAGGAAGGTATAGTGACGAGTGACCAGACTGGAAAAGGAGGACATGCCTTAGAGGAGAACATTCCTTATCTTCTTCAGCACACTATCCACACCCAAACCAGCAGCTTATTGACTCGACCGACGTATATGGGTGCCGCGATTGAAGGAAAAGTAAGAGGAAAGCTACAGGTTACAACGTACTCGACCGTCAATCCGACCAAGGAAGGTAAGGCTCGTGTATACACATAGGCGTAGGTGCCAACGCAGATCCAACGCGAACACGATATGGAAGAAGAGGAAGAGTTGTAGATGATGGTGGTAGTTCGGAGTAACGTGTCCTATGGTGGAGATTGCGAATGCTTCTTGCCCTTCTATCTGCTTTGCGACTACACTTCCATTCAAGTCGTGATGGAAGGAAAAGACTGCCGCCATGTACACCATACCCTGAGAACGACAGCCAGACCAGTTCTTGGGGCTGGAGGTGTAGGTGCTTAACGTTTAACAACGAAGGGGGTACGAAGACATAGGAAAGGTGAGGTTATAAGGACAAGTGGTATAGCGACACCATGAAGAGCCAAAGACCTCCAACCAACGCCCCAGTAGCCAACAATCATCCATGGTGCGCCGGTGCATGCGATGACGAGTGCCGGTGAAGGTTTACGGTGTTCGTTCTTCTGTAGCCTCGATTTGTTTGTCGCATGTACGGACTGAGAAGGATGCCGTTGTAGCTGGACATCTCCTGCCGCCTCTCTTCTCCGCTGCTCTTGAACGGCATTGGCTCCTGATGGAGAGACCGTTGAAGTGTACCGTGCACTGTATATGATTGAAGGGAGAATGGTATGGCGGAAAGGTGCTACTATTCGATGTGAGCGCTGATAGCGGGAACATCGATTCTTCCTTTGCTACCAGGCAAACACCATTTCGCAAGTTCTTGATACCGCGTGGGCTTCTTTTCGGGTCTTGTTCGGCATGGGACCAACGGCCGAAATCGTGGATGACGGGAAGAAAAGGTAGCGAATGCCAGCAGCCCGGACGGGTATGTGTGGATGTGAGACAGAGAACGAAGAAGGGTGTCAAAGGATATGTGTGATAGGGGACACGCCCTGGTGGTGGTTATTTTCCTGTTCTTCATACCGTGTTCATCGTGTCCTATCCCCGCAACTAAGAGACAGAAAGACCACGGGTAGTGTGAGGAATACGAAGATTGTTCTTCCCTTCTCCTCGTCCTTCCGTCAGATGACCTAAGTTTCGTGTACGCCCATCAACCCACGCGTGCAGTGAGATGATTTGAAGGAAGTAGCTTGGTGAACGAGGAGAAGTAGTCGACACTGGGGGAAAGGCGTATACAGTGTACTGGGATATTCTTCTTCATCTTCCTTCAACCATACCCAAATCGACTCGACGGGCAAAGGGGAAGCAGTAGAGACGGCGACGAAGGGGTGTGGGTGTGGGTTGGAGAGATTGGGAGATTAGGCGCGTTCATCAATCTCTACCGCTTGGTTGTAAAAAGAGGGATTGAAGATGTCGGCGCCGTAAAAGGATGTTGTTGGAAGCGGCATTTCGAGTCTTGTTCAGCGTGCTATCCGCGCTGGATGGAAAAGGAGTAAGAGGAGCGAGTGCCCAACGACTTGGACGCCAGGACCGGTGTACGTGGTGTGATCATGTGATCCAGGGCGTTGGGTCGTACACTTTTCAATGTCATCATTGTGTCCCCATAGGCACAGCGTAGCTGCGATTCTGCGAATTGGCGAACAAGGATCGGGAAAGAAGGCTGCAGGACCCGGTGTTGTACGAAGACCAAGCATTACGAGTTCGGATTTATCCGGAATCGGTCTGAGCAAGGTGCATCTTCTCTGCTGCATTCAGTGACTCTCAAAACATGATGCATGATGCATGAAGCGTCGTAGATGTTTACTGTAACTCAGCAATGTTATACGTCTCCGACATCGTGAATTATCAGAGGGCCAAAGTTATCAACAATCTCCAATATCATATTGTACATTCAGAGTACATACCAGGCCCATTAATGATAACATTGGCGTGTAGCCTGTATACAAGAAAGCCTATTATTCGTTCCTATCCTGGCTCTGAACCAAAAGGTTACTCGTGAGTCGTTATAAACTCCGAAACTTCTTTAGATGGAAGATACTGTCCGTGATCTACACTATTCCACGTCCTGTTGAACAATCTGTTATCCCAGCCTTCCGCCGGAGAAATATCGACGTTAGCATTCCGCGCTAATTGGACGAGACTCTCGAGCAACTCCTCCGCATTGGGTCTCAATGTTGGATTCTCGTCCCAACACCGATTCATCAGTGGCCACAACATACGACTGAATGAGTTGTCATATGGGTCCGTCGGGCGAATTCCTCGTAGTATTGCGAGCTCGACGTTATCGACATCATAAAATGGAACTTCCCCGGTAAAGATCTACATTTCTTCGACATTTAATTCCAGGGTATGACGAATGGGACAGTGATTGACTTGCCTCATAATACACAGATGCGCACGCGTGGATGTCGCTCTTTACGGTCCCTACATTCGCATTGACTCGGAGGACTTCTGGTGCTAACCATGGAGCATCGTTCACGTTCAGATAATAGTCCTCTATATCGTCGCTGTCAAAGTTGGGCAAGGGACCGTCTGGTACCGAACGAGAAAACCCAAAACTAGTAATACACGCTCGGAGCGACGGTGTTATGAGGATGCTGATCTACGAAGTGTGAGTTAGTCTTTGCATCGATATCCCGGAGTTGAAACCTAGCTTACGCCCTTGAGATTACCATGTACAATGCTTAAACTATGAAGGTAGGATAGTCCACTGGTCACGTCATGCATCTGAATGCTCGATGAGGATGGTTTGCTTGGAAAGAGGAATAACTCACAAGCTGTAAATGGTTGACAGATTCTCGAGGATGACTGTTCAGAAAGCCGACAAGGTTGCCATACTCCATCCAGGGAGAGACCAGAGACAGGCGTTCCCGACCCTTGTCAGGGTAGTACACTCCCAGGCACGGAAGAATATTGGGATGCGCGAGCTGCCTCCAAATCATCGCCTCGCGAAGGTAGTTCTGTTGTTGACCAAGTGAGTCGTTAGAGGGCATCATAAAGCAAATCGGAAGACATACCTTTAGCAATGCTCGTCTATCCGACGCACGATAGGCCCTGCGTGGCGTCTTCAAGCATACCACTTGCCCATCCAATCCTTCTACATGCCCTTTCCACATATCACCAAGTCCACCCTCGACGTCAACAGGCTCTATTCCTAGCTTAGTTACACCTGTGATTATCACAGAACTTGGCACGAGGTGGGACCTTTGCGCAAGGAGAGCCAACGTGGCGCATAGCCCGCTTCGTAGCTTCGCAGAGAGACCTGGGGCGTCAACTAGCTATTGAGCATGCCTTAGTTGTCGTACTCGAGTAAATGCACGGACAAGGTGATATGGTAGCTTACCTGTTGTAACCAATCCAGTAAGGATTGAGCAATGGGTCCTCCTTGGTTTACTAGCTCTATGTAGGCTCTCTCGTTATTCCAGATCGCTTGGAAAAGCTCGACTGCATCCTGGGGATCTCCAGTAAGTGATAGCAATTCTCCGTCCGCCATCACTCCCTGCTTTGGCAGTTGTTCATCAGGTGAACCTTGCTTGCCCAGCTGTCGTTGCCGAACGACTCGTTCCACGAAACCGATCGCCTCTTCTGGTTGGCGAGGAACATCGACATTTTTATGAAGCTCGGTAAATAGTGTTTCGTCCCAGTCATCTGCAGGAATCATTCCTTCGGTAGGTAAACGTCGAAGTAGGTCGTATGCCGTGGGACGTAATCCGGGGTCAGTTTCCCAGCATTCGTTCATAAGCAGCCATAGATCGTCCGACATGTTGACAACATCTGTAGGCGCTAAGGGCCGTTCTCCTCGCAGAACAGCCATTACGATCGCTGGGTCCCTCTTGAGAGTGTTGAAAGGGACAAGGCCTGTGACAATCTGGTATCCGAGAGTTGAAAATAAACGCACACTGGGGGCAGAAAGGTCGCTCACCTGGTAGAATAGACAACCACACGAGTAAATATCACTTTCCGCCTTCGCTGGTTCTCCATTGTGTACTTCTGGAGCACACCATCTCGCTGTTCCTCCTGTTCGTAAGCTAGACGTGACACTTAGGACCTGCGAGTCTGCGACGGTAGACAGACCAAAATCGGCGATGCATGCTCGATAGCTTGACGTTATGAGGATGTTGAGCTGTGTGATTTTTAGTATTGGCGATGGACAGTGATAAAGCTGCGACATACATCTTTGAGATCTCCGTGAATAATTTTCAAGGCATGAAGATGCGAGAGTCCGCTTGCGATATCGTACATCAACTGGGGACGATTGAGTGGTCCTTGTGGGGGATTTCGCAAAAATTGGGCAAGGTTTCCGTTCTCTAGCCAGGGAGATACCAAGCAAATGCGTGCGCGGGTGTCATCGAGATAGTAGAGCCCGAGACAAGGAAGAAGGTTTGGATGTTTGAGCTGTCGCCAGATGATCGCTTCGTGGAGGTAGTCCTAGTATCAATAAAGTGAGTATCATTGCTATCAGCTCTGGAAGATTGGTACGCACCTTTAGTAGAGGTTCCATTTCTGACATGAGATACATCTTAACAACCTTCAAACACACATAATGCCCATTCGTTCCTCCGAAGCGCCCTTTCCAGATATCACCGAAACCCCCGCCGGCAACTGGATGCTCTCCGACTCTTGTTACGCCACGGATCGTAAAGCAACTTGGACCGAGACCAGTCTTCTTCGAAAGGCGGAGCATTGTCTTACATATTGAAGTGCGTATGTTGGTTGAAACTCCTGGAGCATCGATCAACTGAAAAATTATAAATCGAGGAACTATCAGTATAAAGATAAAGCAGCGTACCTGTTGCAGCAAATCCAATAATGATTGAGCAAGACTTCCTGTTTGCTCCAGTAGCTGTCGGTAGGCATCTTCGTCACGGAATACTAGCTGTAGATGCTTCAGTACGGTTTCATGGTCCATGGAGCTGATGGAAATTGCACAGAGTTGACCAAAACGGGCGGTGCTTACATCCAATATATTCGACTGCCACCAATGTTCCGGTTCGCCCGACTGTGAGCGGCCCATGCTAAGCTTCCAATTCTTCTCCTTCCAAATATGAGGCCCATCATGTCATGGAAACCTTGCCTCAGAGTCTAAGGCTTAGATAGAAATGAGGAGGTTTCGGTGTTCAGTAAGTAAAGCCGAAAAATTCCGATCTATAGTGTCACACCGTCCATAGTGTGACTGTTACTGTTTTGGCTTGTTTCTGCAGAGTCGCGACGGCGAAACGACCTGGCATTTCCAGCTGAAAGTTCATGCACATGCCTCAGTGCCTGTCCTCGCTCACCTTTTTTTATCTTGCGCGTATACAGACTTTTGGAAGCACATCTTCCTGCAAGATCGACACCCAAAAATTGGCCAAGTTTCAACAGTTTGAACATTACGGAGTTGGTCATCGGGAACAATCGAAATAATGAATGAGAATCTTGGGATGGTACTTAGCAAGGTGCGTTTGTACGCAGGCTTTGCTAGTTTTCATACGTGTCATAACGCGGTCTTAGCAGAGTGGCGGGTCTACAACACCATTTCTCGTCTTTGTCCCTACAAGGTGGTCAACCTAGCTCCCCGACCTACGCTACCACCAAACGCGCTCGACGACGCTTGGAAAGCTCATCAAGTTGTATAGTATAGCCGTGCTGCTCAAATCCAGGCATGCACTGACTCTGGCACGTCTCGTTTCGCGTTTACAGAAGTTGTTCTATTGACTCCATAGACAGACTCAAAAGACGCTCGCTTTCTTCGCTGAAGGTTCAGAACTCTCAATGGCGTTAATCGAGATCATCATGGAAGGCGTCATATGGAACAGATGACCTTCTATCCAAGCAACGTGTTTGCCCATGCGTGGAATCCATCAAGCATTGTTTCCGCATTTACTGCGCTGGCGTCGCGTTTGTTCCAGAACTTGCCATAAAATGATTGCGGTTGTACATTGGAAGCTTCTCAAGCCACGCCTTCTGCCTCACCTGGAGACCTCGAACCCAAGAAGGCCAAAGAATCGTAAGCACTGTGTCGTTATTCTGCGGATTAGGTGCTCATTCTATTGCGTGAAGACAACGACAATGGAAAGTCGTCATTTCGTCCCGAGATCCCGGGTCATCATGTCATGCTACCTTCAGATTCTCATGGATAACCTTGTCTTTGGCGCTGGGTGAAAGCAGTGAGTGCCTCATATAGCCGCACTCAATCATAGACTTTCGTGACACCTCTTCGCCTCAGCCCTTACATACGCAACATGGGTCGAGAAAAGGTCGTTATCGCGATCGGGAAGACAGCAGTAGACATTGCAGTAGAATTTGCTTCTGTTCCCGGATTGCAGCCTGCAGTAGATCTACTCTTCAAGATCGTCGAACTCTGCGAGAACGTATCAATCAATCGGTGGGTTATTCGATTGAAGCTCCATCAATGAACAATATGTACCAGCTCGCAATAGGAATCAGGCACGAAATGTGTCTATTCGCTGCTACAATCTCCTACAAGCTACGCGGGATCATGAGCACCGAGTGCCCAACAGTCTGCAAGCCACTTTTCAAGGCGTTCAAGAGTAGGGGTTCCATTATCAACCGTGGCCATCGAGCTGATATCTCTCTCGCTCCAGCTGTCTCATAGAAATCCAAGTCAAAATGGCAAAATGGGCAGAATTAGGTTTCATCAAATCGTTTTTTAAACAGGATGATATCAAGGGGGATATAGAGAGCTGTCTTGTGACAGTCTCGGATTGTTTCATGAAATTCCAGGTGCGTTGTACTTTCACTAAAGGGTTGAACCAATACTGAGCTGGCGACAGTTCGCAGGAACCATAGAAATCAACCGCTGGCAGGAGGATTTCGAGAAGATTTACAGTGAAGACCAGAAGGTAATACTTGCACACCTCTCTGACATCAAGAACGGGCCAGCGATGGCTCTTGAAGTGTCGAATGAACCGGAGAACAAGCGCGTGAGGTTCATGGAAAGCATGCAAAACGTGCGGTTTTCTATCTTTAGCCCTTCCGTCATTCTGCTGAACACCTGACAGGAATTAGGTCAACACAATACGCGAGGGGACATTGTGCACAGCGGATTGTCCAGTAACCTATACCAAATCCAGCTTGAATGTAAAGAGATCCTGCCCGATTTGCACCTCAAGCGTGGCGAGGTCGAACGCATCGGGACGTTTCCACTCAAAGGAGAAGGAGCCATGGATATCTACGAGGGCCTCTATCTTAAGAGAGAGAAAGTTGCGATCAAGACTGTTCGCGCTTCTAACTTCAGTCCAAAGAGTGTCAAGGTATGTTGTAATGGCCTCCTCAAAAATGACACTACGATAATGACATAGTCACGCAGCGGTTCTCGCGTGAGGTCAAGGTATGGACCGAGCTCTGGAAGGTGGACAGGGGGAGACACATTTTACCTTTCTATGGGTTTTGCCTTGAAGATGGACCATACCCGTACGTCTATCTCACCTTTCATGTGTGTCAGACGCTCAGCTCAAGCATACGGTAGATATATGGTCAGTCCGTGGAAATCTAACGGCACTGCTATCGAGTATGTCACAAAGTTCGACTCAGCTGTCAGTTATCCCGAACTAGTGAGTACAATTGCTATCTTCAACAGCTAGGTTCCTTGCTCACCGACCATGCCTGTAGATAATCAACATCGCCCGTGGTATTCAAGTTCTACATCACATGAAACCGCTTATTGTACACGGCGATCTCAAAGCTGACAACATTGTCATTGATGAAATGGGGAATCCCTTGATTGCGGACTTTGGACTTTCACAGGTGCGTGCTTCGTGGAAAGTCTGTTGATGATACTCAGCATACGCATCATCGCAGATCATCGAAGAGATTACCGGAGTACCGTTCAGCCAGAGCCGAATGACCAATTCATGGCGATGGTCTGCACCGGAGGTTATCATTGATGGAGCACCTCCTTCTCTCGCGGTAGACATTTATGCCTTTGCGATGACCGTTCTCGAGGTATGCTCAAACCATCTACACCATTATCACTTGCATCTGACCACACTTCAGATATATACGCACAAACAACCATTCTCCAACATCAAGGCTCCGGGGAAGGTTCTGGTCGAGCTCTCCAACGGCACATGCCCTCCTAGGCCGCTGGAAGCGCAAGTGTTGCAAAGGGGACTGGATGATAACACTTGGGGTTTGATGATCAAGTGTTGGAATTCTGATGCATCGTCGAGGCCCAATATCGACGCCATTCTAAGCACTCTAGGAGCTTCCGAAGCTATGTAGGATAGTGTACGCGGACAGGGCTAGAAGACACCGAATTGTCTTTGGTGCATTTGTGCTACTTGTATATCCATAATATCTGGCGCCGCTGCGCTACAACATTACTGCGATGTAAAGAATACTGTAAGAACGAGAACATAAATGGCCACTACAGTAATGGTGCTCGAGGAAGCGGAACCAGAGGAAGACGAAGTTGATTGGCCTAAATCGGATGAGACCGTTGAACCAACTCGCTCTAGAGTGGTATTCATAGTGGTCGGTACCGTCAAGACAAGGACTGACGATATTTGCGTGACAGTGAGGTGCCCATCCGTGTCCGATTCCTCTATGCTCGGGGTCATAGTGCCTGTCTGTCCAACAGCGGTAGGCACATCCACAGGAGGGGTGATAGTAGACACTAGAACAAGGGACGAGTAATTTATGGTACTCGTTACAGGGAAGTTGTTGTCGGAGTGATTGATATCGACCGTGACTAGTATGGTGGTAATAAGGTGCGACGTTGTAAGAACGGTTGGGTCGTCCACGATTACAGTACTAGGAGAAATAGGGATGGTAGGATGGAAGATAGGGGCGGAGGGGGCTGGATCCAAACTAGTTAACGGTAAGGAAGGCAGGGTGACAACAGGGAGATCTGATTCAGAGACCGGGCTCGCCGAAACGTCGACGGAGCTAGATATCGCAACTGAGCCAACCACAGTCGAAGTGGTAAGCTCCGTGCCAACATCCGTCGGGGAAGAATCCCTGGCCACCGCTCTCGAGGCTAGTGCCTTCGCCGAGAAAGTCCGAATATACGCGATCTCCCAGTACGCAGTGGCATAATTGCTTCCATCTCCGTACATATTCGACTAGGAGGACCATAATAAGCATACCAAGGCTGGCAAATCGCAGAACGTACGTACAATGCACTCTCCAGGACATGTTTCGGCGTACACTTCAGGTATGCCTGCCCTGAAAGACTGATTGAGTTATCAAACCTTGAGAGACCATACAGTAACACTCACCATTGACCACAGAGAGTAATGTCTAGGATTAGCTTTTGTGGCTTGAAGAATTTCTCAATGTCGCATCCAACAGCAGAGTACACCGCGCTGGGCTTTCCCCAGTCCGAGATATCTATAGCAGAATCCGATCTAGCTTGGGATATAGAGCTTGGGATATCACGGCGCTATACAAAACCTATCAGCCCAGTGGAAGCAATGGTGAAATGCAGACACTCACACTCCAAAACCACATAAATACCCCTTCGACATCGATCTTGAGAGCAAACACGCCCCCTCCAGCCTTTGCGAACCCTTTTCCGTAGCTGTCAGACTTCGTTTCCTCGACTTTGCAACCTACGTCGCTGTTACAATCCGTAGCAAGCGTTTTGCCTCCCTGGTCAACGCCGGGAGACTGCACACAACCAGGATCGGTGTGCATCACCATGTTGTTCGCCGTTATTCCGTTGATGCCCTCAATCAGAACCAATTCACCGGCATGCGGCCATCCGAGCTCGGTTCCCAGCGTCCAAAAAGCGGGCCATACCTAGAGGTAATGTATCAGAGCTATTGAAAGATTCAGAGATCACAGGACGTAGTACAGAACAACCATAAGGAATATGAACGGCGTCTATGATGATCAAGCTTCCAATCAGGTACGCATCTTTCGATGCGATCTTGACCTGAAATGATGATCAGCTTAGCAGCTGGAAGCCTAGAGACGAAAAGATGTACTCACGGATTTGCGGTAAGCAGACAAACTACCGGCCTCGATGTTGGTGGTATTGTCGACTCGAATGATAGCGTGTCCAGTCGAAGAGTCAACGAAGGTAAGCTTATCTCGAGTGCCGGTTTGTCTGTCGACGTAGGAAACATTGCCTATATATCCGTTAGCACAAGTGTTTGGTGCAATACGTGAAATGTACGTACCCCAGGTAGTATTGTCAACGTTCCCATAGTAGTCCCACTCTGAAAAGAACCCTGATCCGGCATATTCTCGTACGGGTTCATATACTCCCAGAGCCGCGTAGGCTTCAGCGAAAAGGAGAGCCTTGAAGAAAAGAGCGTAGGTTGATCTCATATCGAGGAAGAGAGCTAGAAGAAAAGAATGAACAACTATTTACGGCGACAAGGGCTCTTTTAAACTCACATTCTGCAGTGTCAACCATCCATCCGAATAACCAAAATCATCGCCCGGGAACAACTCGGTGTGATGACCAGTTCATATCAAAATGAAGCCGTTTTCGGCTTCATGACAGATGCTGAGATGCAAGAGCACGGAGAGTGATGTTGACGCGAATAGGTATTTGCACTTTCATAACCCTAGGCACCACATTAAAGTCGCAAAACGCGAGCACTCTTCTCATCGTGGAGGAAAGCTCCGTGCGACGGTGCAACCTTGATAAATTTGCCACAGAATAAATGTTAGGTTGCGCAACGATAACCACCACATCCCAGTGGTACCAGCCGACTTGTGCATCACATTCGCCGGAACAGGGCTTGCCATGAGGTGAGAATCTAAAAAAAAAAAGTCAGCTCGCATCTAGGCCCATGGTGTCCTATAAGTATACCCACAAAGCAGAGACAGAAAGACCATGGAACGGGTATATGTTGGTGTAATACAGAGAACGAGGAAGGGTGTATGGGGAAACTAGGATAGGATAGGTTCAACGATTGATACAGCCTTGCCAGTGTTGGCAGTCGCTTTTCCTGTTCTTTACACCATTTATCCTTCTTCGCCGTTCCCTAATCCCAGATTCGCATCCACGCCCATCATGTCCTATATCCCCGAAATGAAGAGATAGAAAGGCCACGGGTAGCGTGAAGGGATAGGAAGAGTATTCTTCCCTTCTCCTCGTCCTTCCGCTGGATGACCTAAGCTTCATGTACACCCATTTTCGAACCCACGCGTGTAGTGAGACAATTTGAAAGAAGTAACCCGAGGAACGAGGAGAAGTGGTCGACGCTGGGGTAAGGCGTATACAGTGTACTGGGATGTTCTTCTTCATCTTCCTTTAACCACACCCGAATCGACTTGACGGACAAGAGAGAAGGATTATGAACGACGACGAAAGGGTGTGGGTGCGGGTTGAGGAGATTGAAAGATTGAGCGCGTTCATCGATCTCTAACGCTTGGTCGTAGAAAGAGGGTGTGAAGATGGCGGCGCCGTAAAAGGATGCTGGAAGCGGTATTTCGGGTCTTGTTCGGAATGCTATACACGCTGGATGGAAAAGGGGTAAGAGGAAGGTAGCGAGTGCCCAGCGACTTGGCCGGGTGTACGTGGGTGTGATCCAGAGCGTTAGGCCCAGGTGGATAGGTGTGATGGACGATACAGCCCTGTCGATAGTTGCTTTCCCTGTTCTTCATAGTACCAAATAGACCCCGAGTCTTCCCTTCCCAAACTCGCATCCACGCCCACTGTCATATGCCCAAGCCCCCCGTATGGCACTTTCGATTCTACCAGCCAATGACGATTTGAAGAAAGAGTTGGATGTTCTGAAAACCTTCCGGAGATGTGTTGAAAGAGGATTTAGTGGGTATGGTACAGGTACTCCTGCTCTTCATCATCTTTGACTCGAAGGAGTCTTGTCTTGAGACTGTGCAGACGATCTTTTCCGGTTGGGATGGCCGCGCTTTCGAAGGAGAGTAGGGAGAATAAGAACTCGTGCTTTGTCGTGGAGCTGAGTTTGGGTCGAGTGAGCGCGTTATTCCTGGCACTATTTGGGGAAATGAGGATAGGCCTGAATGGATTCAAAATTTCGAATCAGTTCGAGACTGTTATGGTTGGATCTGGAATTCGCATTCCTGCTCCTTCAGCCCACAAAGTCCACACCCAAACCCACTCGACGGACAGAGATTGGGCGCGTTCATCAATTCTAATGCTTCTTGTAGAATTTTTCGCTACTTGTTCGGCACTGGAACCTAGCAGCTGGATGAAGATAGTGAGTGTCCAACGACGGGCATAATAAGAATTCACAGCTTTCTGGGGAGTAGAAAGGAATTGGTACGGCCTAGCGGTGGTGGTTATCTCAAGAACGAGCACGTATCGGTATCGCATTCGAACCCAGGACTGGCCATGGACGTACCTCCACGCCAAGTTCTCAAACTCGCATCTAAACCGGGCGCTTTGTCGAGGACTAGACAAAGTGCAAAAAGGGAAACATTTTCACATCACAGCCATTCCCCACACGCACAGCTACCAGTAGTCCGCACAGGTTTCTCTCTTTCTATCATGGACTACCGAGAACAGCTCCAACGCCTCCAGCTAATATTTCGCAATGAAGATGCCTACAGAAAGCTATTGGCACAAGAAGGCCCTGTAGCTCAATCGTCGCTGGATTGGTTGCAACAGGTATGTCACCTTTTTCATCTTCTCCGTTCAATGCAGCTCATGGATTCTTGGCCAGCTAATAGATGCCCCAGGAGTCTCAAAAGACCTACGCGCTTCAATATGTCAAACCATGGTCAGACTCTCAAAGAGATCCAGTCTCTGCCCAAGTTGCTTGACGATTCGAGGTGTGACCAAACTCGGAGAAGATCCCGTTGCTGGCGGCGGGTTCGGCGATATCTGGAAAGGGCGTCTTGGGAGTGGTCAGCTCGTGTGCTTGAAAGTGGTTAAAGTGTATCTCATGTCGGATATGAAACGCTCGATGAAGGTATGCATTACTGCCGGGCTACAGTGACACCATCGATACTAACTTTTTTGATGACAGGAGTACCTCCGCGAAGCAATAATCTGGCGACAACTCAGGCACCCTAATGTCCTTCCTTGTCTCGGATTGTACTATCTGGATGACACACAACAACGAATATGTTTGGTTTCTCCCTGGATGGAAAACGGTAACCTCGTCGAGTATATGCAAGCTCGTCCAAGGGAATCTATCAATCACGTCCTGCTGATGCACGATATCACAAGTGGACTATCTCATTTGCACGCACTGAAGGTCGTTCATGGAGACCTCAAAGGTGTACGTAGCTTGTTACGCTTTACTGCTCCAGTTGCTGACACCGGAGTTCTAGTTCAACGTCCTGATAACGCGATCCCATAGGGCATGTCTTGCCGATTTTGGCCTATCCCATGTCGCAGACTCTCAGGTCTTCAAGGTTACATCTACGGTTACTCATTCAGCCGGAACTGCTAGATGGTCTGCTCCCGAGATACATGATGGAGCTTCTTCAACGACACAGAGTGATATTTATTCGATCGGATGTCTTTACTACGAGGTAAGCCTTATGGAAGTCTGCTGTCATTCTGTTCCAAGGAATCATGGCCCGTGCCAGATTATCACAGGGCTTCTGCCATTCCACAACCTACGAAACGAACTGGCTGTGCTATCAGCTATCTTCCGAGGACTACGTCCTGAGAAACCCCAGAACATCGATATACAAGACGAGGTGTGGTTGTTGATGAACGAGTGTTGGGAGAGCGAGCCAGCATTGCGGCCTACAGCAGAGAATCTGCTTCAGCGCCTTCCGGTAGTAACTCCTGCAGAAGACTGGGACAACCGTTTGTTCAACGAACTCCAAAGGAATGTAGCAGCCAGCGACAAGGCACATCCACCTCTAGCTTCCATCTTCAACCCGGGAAGGAAGCGTCATCGTTCACCGCCAGCGACAACGAGCACTGCCAGAAAGAAGCAGAAACATGACCTCGGGAAGGAACTGGAATCCCCGATCCCTAAGCGGTTGCACATTTCCGGTTGGCATACTCAAAATCTGTCCCCCGGGCCCCTTGGAGCAGGTCGAAGTGAGAGGCCATTGATATCTTCTACATACGGATATGCCAACACAACAAATGAGAATCAGATCAGCGTGGGCACTAGTAACGGTACAGTGCAAACTCCCAGCTCTCGCGAGCTGAGAGACTTTTGGAAAGCGTTTATGCATACACCTGCCGGGCCCACTTCCAACCCTTCCTACCCTCACGCACAAGAAGAAGGGGAGATCTCACCCAGTCCATTGCCAAGTGGGATGACGCATACAACTACCGACACCAGCGGACAATCAGGAGACAAACAGCCAGTAATCAGGAATGTGGATGATTTGAGGCGCTATGAGGCGGCTGTGTTGGCGAGAAAAGTACCGCCTTTGTATTTGGTGCCGATGAATCCGAACAAGCACAAGAGGCCAATGACAACTTAGACCTTTTACTCTCCTGTGGATTACAACACTAGTGCAAATCTGAACCTGCCGGGTGTTGATTTGCTCTAGGTAGATTCTTTCTTTTCCGGGACTTTGGAAGTATACCAACATACTTATAGTCATAGTTTATTTCACTGAGCTAGAGAATGTCGTATTTAACACGTGTAAGAGATAGTCACAGCGAGAACTACAGTACTCGAACGAAAGCGCAGGAATAGGATCGGTATCATAGTCTTTGGAGCGTTCATAAGAACCTTTGAATGCCTTTACGTGGTTAAATAACGCGGCGGAGCACCGTACTCGTACTTCTAGTCTCCTGATCCACCAGCAACACAGGCAACGGACGCCAGCCGCTATCTTCACGAGGAACTATTCGCGGATCTCTCCCTGGCCTTCGGTGAGGTTCCTCGTGGATCTCTTGATCTGGCGTCTCAATATACGGGGAGCAATACTACCCCAAGTATTGTAGAGGCCCCATCGCCCTCTGTACTTCAATATCGAAGTAACCACGATCGCGAATATGCTATCCAAGTCACCTCCGATGACTGCAGTGCCGTGTTTAGGGTATAGCGACATGTCGGTCCCTCGAGCACAAAACTAGGTGGCTGGAGATATTCTTCGACGTCTCCATCTTCCTCGGCACGCGCTTCTGCTGGAGTCCATACCCGAACTGGCAACTGGCATGGAGAGCAGAGAAAAGATTACAGGTACGACGACGGGATACACAACTTTCGTTCATGTGAGTTTGGTTGGGTGTTCTTCAAGTCCGCGTGGTGCAGAGAGCAATGAAGGAGTGTTTGAGTCGAGATGGCAGAAGACAGCTTTCAAAGCGAAGGCGGGAGGTGGTGATGTCTTATCTGTTCTTCGAGCACAAACTGTCACATCCTCCTGTAACTTCGATCCACGCTGTCGCCAATTACACGCAAGACAATCTCACTTCAGGAGCCCGCGCGCCGAGTCGGAGGTGAAGAGAAAGGGATGAATTGGTCGAAGAAATGTTGGTTCGGATGATGTCCTGCTTCTTCTTCTTCTTCTACTCAATACACCAGTAAGCCGTCTTTTGCTTCCGGCGCCGGAGAGGGAAGAACTGCCTTTCGGGTCTTGTTCGGCAAGGAAGAGGAATGATGTGAATGCCCAACGATTCGGACGGGTATACGTGGATGTGATATAGAGAACGAAGAAAGGTGTCGGAGGATAGGTGTGATGTGGATACGGTCCTGTCGATGGTTGTCTTGCCGTTCTTCATACACCGTGCTCAAGTTCGCATCAACACCCATCGTGTCCTATATCCCTGGAATGAAGAGACAGAGAAACCACAGGTAACGCGAGAGAATACGAAGAACATTCTTCTTTTCTCCTCGTCCTTCCGTAGAATGCCCTAGTAAGCTTCGTGTACATCCATTTTCACCGTCGCCAACTCACGCGTGTAGTGAGACGATTTGAAGGAAGAATGGAACGTTCTGGAAGCCCGAGGAACGAGAAGTAGTCGACCCCGGAGCTCCTCTTCATCTTCCTTTAACCATACCCAAATCCACTCGATGGACAAAGGAGAAGCAGAGGAGACGACGAAGTGGTGTAAGTGCAGGTCGGAGAGATTGAGAAATTGGGCGTGTTCATCATTCTCTAATGAAGAGGGAATGAAGATGACAGCGCTGGAGAAGGATGTAGGAAGCTGCTTTTCGGGTCTTGTTCGGCACGTTTCCACGTTGGAACCCAGCAGTCGATACCGTGGCATGGAGAAGGAAGAACGAAAAGCAAAGGGTTGGGAAGTAGGAAAGCGTAGCTTCGACGATTGACACGGCCTTGCCGGTGTTGGTAGTCGCTTTTCCTGTTCTTTACACCATGTATCTCCCGTTCCAAATCCCAATCCCCGACCTAGTATTCACTCCCATCGTGTCCTGCATCCCCACAACGAGGAACCACGGATAGTGCGAGGCAATACGAAGAGTGATCTTTTCTTCTCTTCGTCCTTCCGCAGGATCACCTAAGCTTCCTGTACACCCATTTTCGACTTTCTCATCACCGGTTTGAATGTCCTGAAAGGAAGGAAAGGTAGAAGATACGAGACGACGATGATCCGGCATATGACCTCTTCCGGTTGGTATAGGTATAATTGTCAAGGCAAGAGGAGAGTAAGTGTAGCTCGGGTGGTATACAGTGAAGTGAGCGTGTAGCGTGGGTGTAGTACTCCTGGTACCATTTGGGAAAATGAGCATAGGCCTTGGACGGCTTAAGTGTTGTAGGCTGGCAAAGGAAGAGCGACGATGTTTCCGCGTTCCCCTCGCCTATTTCATCCAGTGGTGTCAGGGAGGAGATGGATTGGGCACTCGGGAAGAGAGGCAGAAAGGATGCGTGATAATTCGTCCGCCAGTTGAGCTGGTGAAAGGGAGCTGTCAGATGAGCGTGTACAGTGTAGGTCGACGTTTCTACTCTTCTTCTTCATCTTCCTTCAACCTGCTTCCGCCGCATTCCATACCCAATAGATGTCAACGATTCGTGCTGTTGGAGTCGATAGCGATCCAAAAGGAGAGATAGCGTGCGCTGTGTAGGATGGGGACCAGCGATGACGGATATTGGGCGGCTTTCGTCAGATGGCAGTGAGCTCTGGTGTAGCATTCGATGATGGGCGTGTACACGTCCGGAAGGACTTTACTGTAAGCGATGTGAGGTAAGCTTGCTCTTCTCCCATAATCTCGCCCATTCCATTCGAAACAATCCAAATAGCGTCTGCTCATTTCATCCAAAACAACCCAAGTCCAAAACCCAATAGCTGGCGCTGATGCCGGAGTTGTAGCGAGGAAGAGAAAGAGCTTTGTATTGAACGAGGGAAGAAGGTTTATCGAAAGCTCGGCGTGGTAGGTCACCGTAGTGGAACATGATGCGACCTCTATAATGTGCCTTTCCGCCCCGGGCCGCAATCCCTAGATGGAAGACCGATGCCCAAGTTGAAGGAGCGGTTCGCAGGGAACGTCTGTCTCCATCAAAGTCGCAATGACAAAAAACGCAAAACTCTCGAGATCTCCAGTTGGATCATTGAGCGTACGGTGGAGCCTGAGGAGATGATGTGCATGTGTTTGAATTCATCAAGGGTGCGTGCGACGAGTCAGTGCCGTCGGGGTGAGAAGTAGCGGAGGAGCTGTGGGCAAAGTATCCGCCGAGTATGTAGGCGAACGGAAACGGAAGAATGATATAAAAGCCTTGGTGAGGTTGACTCTACGCTCAGAAATATTGTCACTGAACAGTGGAAATTTGCGCCTTCAGCTTCAGTCCTCCGAGTCCTGGACTCGGAGATAACCCGAAGAATAACGCACCTGTCTTCACCGCCATCGTTGGAATGCTGGCTCGGTTCAAGTTACTTTCCCCCAAAGCGCTTGTTTTCGGCCCGTTTCCGGAATCGCTGACTTCTGGCTCCTTCTATGAAAAGGTTTCCAGCGACGAGTCAGCTCCTCGTGGAAACAGCGATTCCGATATCGATGTCGACGGCCGCGTGTTTGCCACGGTGTAAACCTTCCCTTCTTCCATGACCTATGAAAAGGAGCTCAGGCTACTACAGCAGCTATTCAAGGATGAAAAGGCCTATGAGAAACTGTTGGATCAGGAGGGCGACCAGGCCCAGTCATCGTTAGACTGGTTACAACAGGTATAAATGGTTCTTTTGTTCTCAGCAGACATCACTAAATCAGTATTTGGCCAGTTAATCGATGCCCCGGGAATACCAGACAAGTTACGGCCTTCGATTTGCAAGGCAATGGTTCGTCTTTCGAAGAGAACTGGACTTGGCCCAAGTTGCTTGACAATTCGAGGCATTACGAAGCTCGGAATTCATCCGGTCGCCTTCGACAGATTCAGTGATATATGGAAAGGACAGCTGGAAGGATTGGAGGGGCACCTCATATGTATCAAAGTCCCCAGAGTGAATCTCACATCGAATATGCAGCATTTACTGGAAGTACGTAACTCTCGAAGCGTTCGTAACCACACACTTACCTCGATGATGGCAGAATTACCTTCGCGAGGCAGTCATTTGGCGGCAGCTCAGACACCCTAACCTTCTTCCGTGCCTTGGCCCATACTACCTCGACGATACTAAAGAACGTATTTGTTTGATATCTCCCTGGATGGACAATGGAAATCTTGTTGATTTCCTCCGAAACCGCCCGCGAGAATCGATTGATCACCTCCAGCTCATGTATGATATTGCGAGTGGACTGTCTCACCTTCACTCTTGGAAAATTGTCCACAGTGACCTCCAAAGCGTAGGCTATTAAATCCCATGGTTCTGATCTCCCAAACTTACATACCCGAAACCATGCAGGCCAATATCCTGATTACAACATCCCACCGAGCTTGCATTGGCGGCATCGAATTGTCCAACATCACAGACTTTCAACTTTACATGTCCAGTTCGCAACCTATGGATCATGTACGATGGACTGCTCCTGAAGTACTTTCTGGAGAAAACCCAACGACAGAGAGTAATATTTATTCGTGTGGATGTCTTTTCTATGAGGTACATAGTTCCTTCTGCCCACTTGAGAAGACCTGATAAAAGGTGTTAGATTGTGACAGGACTCCTTCCATTCTATATGCTGAAGACGGACCCTGCAATCATACTAGCTGTTGTACGAGGGAAACGTCCCCTAAAACCTCTTGATGTCAACATACCAGAGCAGCTATGGTCGCTAATTGATCACTGCTGGAAGGCTGAGCCTGTGTTGCGCCCCAGAGCAGATGATCTGGTTCAGAGTCTATCATCAGGAAGAAACATTCCCCCTGCAGAGAACTGGAGTGACACATTATTTGCTGAGGTCCAACAGAACATATCAACAGGCCACCAGGATCAAAATGTACTGGCCTTTCTGGAAGCAGCAGTCGAAACGCAAGACATACCTGAATCAGCCCAGGGAGCACCAGTGAATGCGAAAGCTTTGCAATTGGATAACTCAGTGTGTAATTTATTGCTCCCATCTTTTAGTCTCACAATATTCTGGTCAGAATCCACCCCAGCCCAGTGCCACTCAGCCCGATCGCTTCCATTGTGTCTTTTCGCCGGGTCTTCAAGAACATAACATTATTGAGGTCACCAAGGAATCGACAGGATCCGGTACTTCCGAGTCAGTTCAGGAGCGGAAAGAGAGGTTGAGGTTACTTCCAAAGGGTGGAAATGTTGAAACAGAGCGGGCTCGGGAAGTCTCATCTTCTCAATCCCCTATTCGCAAGACAGACATGGGCCTGGAAGAAAGACAACTGAAATCTATGCGCTCTCAAATGGGCATTGCCATGCGCATGCGACGAATGTCGTCCAGCTTCCTGCTTAGTCAAGTCATTAATCGACCCCATTCTCCAATGTCTCATCCAAACTCGGCGGTATCAACCTCAGATTCCAACTCCTCCGGAAGTGCATATCAGATGCAGCCTAGCGTCAACATGGATAGTTTGGATAAAAGCAATGGTGATACTGTTCTCAAGCTTAACAATAACCAGAACAGTAGCCGTCTGCCTCTGGAGGTTTCTGGGAGAGCTGATTTTGTCAATTATGAATCCCAGTTACGAGGCCTCCGGCGACTATTCGATAATGAAACGGCTTACCGAAAGCTACTTGCCCAACAGGGTACAATTGCCCAGTCTTTGCTAGCTTGGTTACAACAGGCATGTTTTTTTTTTTGTTTTGCACTTTTGAACTGCTGTCATACTTACTAACGAGTCCGAATTCAGCTTATCGATGCTCCAGGGGTTTCAAAAAACCTTCGTGCTTCGATATGCACCACAATGGTTTGCCTCTCAAAGAACTCTGGCATTTACCCAAGTTGCTTGACAATTCGGAGGGTAACTAAGCTTGGGAAATACCCTGTTGCCAGTGGTTCGTTCGGTAATATCTGGAAAGGGCAGATTGGAGAAGCAGGGGATCAATTGGTTTGTCTAAAGGAGGCGAAAGTATACAGCAAGTCGGATATGAATCATTTATTAAAGGTGTGTGTTGCGCTCTTGACTGTGACTAGTAAAGATTTTCACCTCACTAATGACAGGAATATCTTCGCGAAGCAATTATTTGGCGACAACTCAGACATCCGAACCTTTTACCATGCCTTGGGCTATATTATCTTGATGAAGATTCACAGCCTATATGCTTGGTTTCTCCTTGGATGGAGAACGGAGATCTTAACGAGTTTCTTCGGAATCAGCTGCCAGAGACTAATGATCGCATTCAGTTCATGCATGATATAACAAATGGGCTGTCTCATCTACATGCATTAAAGATCGTTCATGGAGATCTCAAAGGTGTAAGTGAACGGTAAACTCAACCTTTCGATAGTATCTAATCAGACTACAGGTCAATGTGCTGATTACACCATCGCGTAGGGCATGCATTGCCGACTTTGGTCTGTCCCGCGTCGCAGATTCTCGGATATTCAAGTCAACAAACGCTACACGTGCAAGCGGAACACCCGGATTTATTGCCCCCGAGATATACAATGGTGAAACTTCAACAGTTCAGAGTGACATCTACTCAGTTGGATGCGTTTACTACGAGGTCTGTAACGTATACCTCATCGTTGTGACGATTCTGACAAGCCACGAATGACCAGATCATCACCGGCTGTCCACCATTCCATAATCTCAGGGATGTGGCAGTAATGTCTGCTGTTATGCTCGGAAAACGCCCTCCAAGGAACAATATCTCGGATGACTTATGGTCACTGATGGATGATTGCTGGAATCACAATCCCCCCTCGCGGCCTACGGCAGCGGATCTACTTTACCGTCTGCCCATCATGGACAGAACTATAGCTCCTGCAGAGGACTGGGACACCAAATTGTTCACAGAGCTCCAACTGAATGTAGAAAGTACGACATCGCACCATCAGGAAGCGCTGGATTTTCTGGAAAGCTTAAAAGTCCTGTATACCAGATCAGTAACTACCTAATTCCAGTTCCCTAATCACACCTGCGACTTGTCGTGTACAGTGGATTGTATGGTTGTTATTGAAATGCTATTTAGCCTTCCTTTAGGATACATGCAGCGGAGAGGATGAGAAGGATATTGCGCTATCCAAACCGAGTCACAGAGCTGTATTGTACAACGGTGGAACATCGATGCATCAATAATCACCTCGTGGATGGCGCCTGCACACCAATATCCTGGTATTGAACTCTTCTCCGCCTCTTCACCTCTTCTCCGACTCAGGCAGTATAGGAACAAATGCTAGCCCAAGTGTTATAAAGGCCCGTTGTCTTTGATACTTCAATAGAATGTTAAAGGTACAGTGACGAGTTGACCCTTCGAAAGAGTGTAGTCGGATAACCGTGATAATGAAGCCGAGGAAATAGCCAATCCCTCGAGCAGAAATACAGGGAAACGTTGCTCTCCTTCAGCACGCACTTCAGCCCGTGTTTGCTAAGGTCTATACCCAAAGACATCTTCCTACCTGCATGCGTGTGTTGGAAGGAGCAAGAGGAAGGCTGTAACGACGACAACTTGGTACTACCGCGAGTGCCCAACCACCGTGAAGACAGCATGGCAGTGTAACGGAGGAAGAGAACGGCGACGGTTTATGATCCTGCTCGATCCTTCGGGAAGGGATGTAGGAAAGGACATGTTGATGTCTTCTGATCTTCGGTATCCCATCTTCCACCGAAGTCCATAACCGTGCCAGCAGCCTTCTTCCAATCGACCCTGTAGCGCCTAACAGCGCCTAACAACACCATGCCCTTCTCGGTGTGTAGAACCAACGATGTGCTCCGAGATAGAGGAATGTGATGCCATACACCACACCCCTCGTTCCCTAGCCTCTAGCCCGCGAATTCCAGACATTAAGAAGCATGTCTGATCTGAGTTGAGGCATGAAGAAAGGCATTTGAGGGGAGACAGGAAAGGAAGAAGGTACCGAATTGTCTTTGGTGCATTTGTGCTACTTGTATATTCATAATATTTGGCGCCGCTGCAACACAATACTACTGCAATGCAAAGAATATTGTAAGAACGAGAACGTAAATGGCCACCGCAGAAATGGTGTTCGAGGAAGCGGAACCAGAGAAAGACGAAGTTGATTGGCCTACATCAGATGAGACCGTTGAACTAACTCGCTCCAGAGTGGTATTCATAGTAATCGGTAGCGTCAAGACAAGGACTGATGATATTTGCGTGACAGCGAGGTGCCCATCCGTGTCCGACTCCTCTATGCTCGGGGTCATAGTGCCTGTCTGACCAACAGCAGTAGGCACATCCACAGGAGGGGTGCTAGTAGACACTAGAACAGGGGACGAGTGATTCATGGTACTCGTTACAGGGAAGTTGTGCTGTTTGTCAGACTGAGTGATATCGACCGTGACTGGTATGGTGGTAATAAGGTGCGACGTTGTAAGAACGGTGACAGGACCTGCGTCGTCCACGGTTACAGTACTAGGAGAAATAGAGATGGTAGGATCGAAGATAGGGGGGGTGTGCGCACTAGGCAAGGATGACACCTCCGTAGTGGTCGGTAAGGAATACTGGGTGACAACGGGGAAATCTGATTCAGAGACTGGGCTCGCCGAAACATCGATCGAGCTGGATATCGCAACTGAGCCAACCATAGTCGAAGTGGTAAGCTCCGTGCCAACATCCGTCGGGGAATCCCGGGCTACCGCTCTCGAGGCTAGTGCCTTCGCCGAGAAAGTCCGAATATACGCGATCTCCCAGTACGCAGTGGCGTAATTGCTTCCATCTCCGTATACATTCGACTAGGAGGAGTCATAATAAGCATCTTAAAGTCGGCTAATCGCAGAACGTACGTACAACGCACTCTCCAGGACATGTTTCGGCGTACACTTCAGGTATACCTGCCCTACAAGTGGGTTCAGGTTGATGATCACCAGTGAAGGCAAAGTAATGCTCACCATTGACCGCACAGTGTGATGTCTAAGATGAGCTTTTGTGGCTTGAAAAACTTCTCGTTATCGCAGCCAGCAGCGGGATAGGCTGCGCTGGGTTTTCCCCAATCTAATATATTCATAGCCGAGTAGGAGTCGGCTTCAGATATAGAGACTGGGATATCACGTCGCTGCGAACAACCTATCAGTCTCAAAAAAGGGAGGATCAAAAATCAACACCTACACTCCAAAACCACATAAAAACTCCTTCAACATCGATCTTCAGCGCAAATACACCTCCTCCAGATTTGCCAAAGCCTTCTCCATAGCTGTCAGACTTCGTTTCCTCGACCTTGCAGCCTACGTCGCTGTTACAGTCCGTAGCAAGCGTTTTGCCTCCCTGGCCAACGCCGGGAGACTGCACACAACCAGGATCGCTGTGCATCACCATGTTGTTGGCCGTCATTCCGTTGACGCCCTCGATGAGATCAAGCTCGCCAGCGTGTGGCCATCCGAGTTCGGTTCCTAGCGTCCAAAATGCAGGCCATACCTGAGATAATGTATCAGAGCTATTGAAAGATTCAGATATCAAAGGACGTACAGAGCAACCATAAGGAATATGAACGGCGTCTATGATGATCAAGCTTCCAATAGCGTAAGCATCTTTCGATGTGATCTTAACCTGGAACGATAATCAGCTTAGCAGCTGGACGCGCTAGAGACGAAAAGGTGTACTCACGGATTTGCGGTAAGCAGACAAACTACTGGCCTCGATGTTGGTGGTATTGTCGACTCGGATGATAGCATGTCCAGTCGAAGGGTCAGCAAAGGTAAACTTATCTCGAGTACCGGTTTGTCTGTCGACGTAGGAAACATTGCCTATATATCCGTTAGCACAAGTGTTTGGTGCAATACGTGAAATGAACACACCCCAGGTAGTATCGTCAATGTTCCCATAGTAGTCCCACTCTGAGAAGAACCCCGACCCGGCATATTCTCGTACAGGTTCATATACTCCCAGAGCCGCGCAGGCTTCAGCGAAAAGGAGAGACTTGAAGAAAAGAGCGTAGGTTGATCTCATGTCAAGGAGAGCTGGAAGAAAAGAATGAAAAACTATTTACGGCGACAAGAGCTTTATAAACTCACATTTCGCAGTGTCAACCATCATCGCACGGGAACAACTCGGTGCGATGACCAGTCCGTATCAGAATGGAAACGAGTTCATGACAGATGTTGAGATGCAAGAGCACGGAGAGTGATGTTGACTCGAATAGGCATTTGCGCTTTCATAACCCTATGCACCACATTAAAGTCGCAAAACGCGAGCACTCTTCTCATCCTGGAGGAAAGCTCCGTGCGACAGTGCAATCTTGATAAAGTTGCCATAGGATATATTTGAGGCTGCACAACGGTGACCCCTATATCCCAGTGTGCATCAGATCACACCAGCCGACTTGTGCATCACATTCGCCGGAACAGGGCTTGCATTGAGATAAGAATTAAGACGATTTGAAGGAAGAATGGAACGTTCTGATGGCTCGGGGAATGAGTAGTCGATACCGGGAAGACGTGTTACCCAGCAAACTGTATACCCAAATAGACTCGACGGACAAAGGAAAAGTAGTAGAGACGAAGAAGGGGTGTAGGTGCAGGTTGGATAGATTGAGAACTTGAACTCGTTCATCGATCTCTGATGAAGAGGAAGTGGAGATGACGATGCCGGAGAAGAATGCAGGAAGCTGCTTTTCGGGTCTTGTTCGGCACGTATCCACGTTGGAACCCGGCAGTCGATACCATGGTATGGAGAAGAGAGGAATGATGCAAGTGCCCAACGACGGATGTGATACAGAGAACGAAGAGCAAAGGGTTGGGAAGTAAGAAAGCATAGGTTTGACGATCGACACGGCGCCAGTGCTGTTCATACACCATGTAGTTTTCTTCGCCTTTCCCTAATCCCAGACTCGCCTCCACGCCCATCGTGTCCTATACCCTCGCAACGAAAGACCACGGGTAGTGCGAGGCAATACGAAGAGTGTTCTTTCCTTCTCTTCGTCGTTCCGCCGGGCCATAAGCTTCCTGTACACCCATTTTCGACTTTCTCATCACCGGTTTGAACGTTCTGAGAGGAAGGAGAGGTAGAAGAGACGACGACGATCCGGCATATGACCTCTTCCGGTTGGTATGGGCATGGCTGTCAAGGCAGGAGGAGCGTAAGTGTCGTGGCTCGGGTAGTATACGGTGAAGTGAGCGTGTAGCGTGGAGAAGTAGTGTGGTAGTCCTGGTATCATTGGGGAAATGAGGATAGGCCTTTGATGGCTCAAGCGTGGGCAAGAGGCGTTGTAGGTTGATAAATGAAGGGCGACGATGTTTCCGCGTTCCCCTCGTCCATCTCATCCAATGGTGTCAGGGAGAAGGAGATAAATTGGGTACTCGGGAAGAGAGGCATAAAGGATGCGTGATAATTCGTCCGCCAGTTGAGCTAGTGAAAGGGAGCTGTCTGATACCGGGTGTACAGTGTAGGTCGACGTTTCTACTCTTCTTCTTCATCTTCCTTCAACCTGCTTCCGCCGCATTCCATACCCAATAGACGTCGACAATTCGCGCTGCTGGAGTTGACAGCAATCCAAAAGGAGAGATAGCGTGCGTTGTGGGGGCCAGCGATGAGGAACAGGAACCAGGGATCCTACTCCCTCTCCCGTGCGTCCTCGAAACCTAGGGGTAGTGAATACCGACATCACTAATTCTGAAGGTGCGATTGGAACTTGGGACGGATGCTGAATGGCTTTTGTCAAATGGCAATGAGCTCCGGCCCTGTAGCATTCGATGATGGTTCGGAAGAGGACTTGGAGCGATGTGAGGTACGGTGTGTGGAGGAATGGGTTCATCCTCCTACTCAGCGAGAGCGGTTTGTTGTGTGGAGAGAGCAAGCACCGGTGTCATCGGGTTGACTTCGTCTCTCCCCGGAGAATGTAAATCCATGTCGTAGAAGTGGTTGACTCAGGTAATCGGTACATGCCGAGGTGACTCTGAGATAGGCTAGTTAGGAAAGATTGCTGGAAAACAAATGGGCGACATACCGGTGACTGTGCATTTTCTGTCTATTCACTGTCCCGTATCTCTCGAGAAACCAGTGAAAAACCGCCCATCGTCGTTGATCCGGTAAGAAGCTGTGTGGGAAAATGTCAGCCAGTCACACCACACGTTCACTTTCAACTTGCAACTCGATTTTAGAGTAAGTACTGTACTGACCCCTACACTCGAATATATAGTTTGACCTTTCTTAGCATCTGTTCAATTAGCTTCTTCGTCGCCTCCTCGGCTGCTTCAAACAGACTCGGAACTCTCAAGTTTCAACCCGGATGTGACTACATCCAGTATATTCTCCCAAATTGGATGACTGGGCTTCTCCCGTCTTTGCTGTCAGCGCTCTTCACACATGACCTGGCAGACGGTGGTATCTCGGCCTTTGGGGGCCTGATCATAACCTCTGGTTGCTTCCGACCTCTTAACATCGTCAGCGCCATACTTAGTCTCATCCGCTATGGCCACCATACACGACGCTCAACAATTTTCAATGGGTACGAGAGACTTGAATCAAGCCGGTGGGAGTATACGCACCGTGACGCACCACCACTATAATTTTCGCTCAAAGAATCATCGATTTACTCCACTTCGCAAGTCGTTTATCTTCTCCATGTTAACCATACTGATACTTCAAGTTGATGGATAGCTGTTCGCATAAAACGGATACAGTCGGATAAGGCGGATATATTGGAGGCCAGTCCATCGAACGACACCAGTGGAGCAGAAACGAGCCCATTGAATGACAAAGACCCAGAAGACATGATACTTCACCTACCTACCCTTCCTCACCCCGACGACCCAAGACTTCCCAGTAGCCTCCGCTATTCGTTGCTCCTCTTCCAAGCACAATCTGGATATCCTCTTTGGTGCCCCAAGCCGATGTCTGGACTTCCGCAGGAATACACTGACATGGGTGTCCAAATCGGAGATGTGGGGATACTCCATCACAACATGTCGTTTGATTTCTTGTTCAACATTACATGCCCGGCAGATGACCCAGTAAATCGTCAATTTGGGGTTCCAACAGACTTTGTTCCGATCTCGAAAGAGAGGCTACAGATCGCGAAGACTGTGAAGCACCGGAAAAAAGATTGCCATCTAGATGGTCCAAGACATATTATTGGCTCGAGAAAAATACCTGAGGAACAGTTGGATTCTCGGTGCGAGACCCGTACTTTCCTTGGTCAATTTTCAGCACTGACATATAGCTTTACTTTTACAAGACACCAAAGGGCGTATGAATTCTCAATGCATGTGAATGGTAGCGGTGCAATTCTCATGCTTCCTGAGGGTTCTGATAGCTTTATCCTGATGAACCGAGCGGTTTTTCTTCAATATGCTCGCGAGAATGCCCAAAAGTGGTTCACATATGCCGAAGAATGTCGTGGTAGAATGTTCTCACCCAAAAGTCACCCGTCTCTTTATCTAGTGACTGGGTGTGAGAAGAGCACAGCTTGGGGTGTTGCCTCATTTTTCAGCCCACAATCAGCCAGGAGATTTGTTGTTCTCCCATTTACTGCTGAAAAGGACCAGCGGGCATTTAGTTGGGGCTATGATGGACAGTCTGAAACCAAGTGTTATCCAGATGCAGAAGAGGAAGATGGGAATCACATTGAAGAACCACAACTGAATCAGTGTGTATTTCTGAGGGGTTTCAAGATCTCAAAAAGAAGTGGTTCTGAAATCCAGATTGATGATGTGCCAGATGATGACATTCCAGCAACGGAGGTCTTGGACATAGGCTCATCATCTATGCTCAGTGGTGCCAGTTCTCTGCCTATGCCATCCTCATCAACCAGAAATAATTCATCAAACGGAACTATTGCTAGCAACCAATACACTGATTATACATCAATGATTGGGAGGTCCGACATGGAACTGTTAGCAGATATAGGTGGTAGTGCAATTGGGGAAATGCCTGTGGTGCGATGCTCATAGCACTCTTGGAATAGCTCCATTTTGACTGAACTTCTCTTGATCACAGCTGTTCCACCCTTGTGACATTATAAACAGTGTCATGTTCGATGTTGGAGACATGGTTCTTGGACCAGTTTCAAAATCTATTGAGATAGCAATATCTCACGATGATGACTGGTGCACTGTGATGTCAGATTCATCAGGAATGTTCAACAGCAAGGCTCTCATTGAAAACTTATTGATTCATCACAAGATTACAATTGACAAAGGTACAGCACTGCTCAACCTCTCTTGAATAAAAAACTGATTCAGTGATTGTAGACATTGCATATACTGATATCACATCGGTGGAGATGGGTAAGGGTAACAAAGATGGACTGCATAATGATGGTATCATTCCAACAGTTCTTGTGGACATAGTTGAGAATGCTATTGGACTTGCTGGGCCACCATTCACTCCTATGTTCAGTACAGGTCCATCAAGCAGCTCAAGTACAAAACCACCCCATGGCACTGACAGGATCATTTCAGATCGTATATGGCCAGAATTGCACTTATTTGGCATGCCAACAACCCTTGGAGACATATCATCCACCTCTGTCATAGACAACTCATCTAAGATTCGCAGGAGGTTTGATTGCAATGTGCCTGGGTGTGGGAAGAGTTACACAGCCCTGCACAACCTCAACTGTAAGTCTTTGAGCTACTTTTTGTAAACCATATGTCAACCTCTGATATCATTTCTAGACCATAAAAGGTCACATGAACACACCAAGCCTTTTACCTGCAAGTACTGTGGGACAGGATATCGCTCCTCATCTGACCTCTATCGCCACTTGACCAAGAGAAAGGGCCCCTGTGCATCAGCGCATAAGAGGGATTCAGAATCCACACATGGCAGTACTCCAGCAAGGCAAGCATTAGGGTAGATGACTATAGTATGGCTATGGACAAGAGCAGTTTGTAATACTATGTTCTCTCAAAGACCTTTCCCAGAATGAGTGTGATTGCAAGTTTGAGAAGACCTCATTCTGTATCAGGGGCCCTAGGTGAGGCATGTGTGTGGACGTGATAGAAGGAGATGCAATAGAGGAAGGCCAATACACCACTGACAACATTCAACCAACCTAATCTGGGATTTGTGGGGTATTAGGAGATGAAAGGTGGTCTCAAGCCTAGTTTCCATGCTCAATGATGGGCCTTGTGGGTTGGTGTGTATTCCTTTTCCTTTGAGTATTCTCCACAACAGTTCAACCTACACAGGAATATCACCCTATACTGCTCATCAATCTCCAATGCTTCAAGTGCTCAACCAACTGCAGCAACCATGGTGATGCAGGAAGGAGAGAAGACGATGGTACTTTGTGGAAGCTCGAGGATGTAGGAAAGGACATGTACAAGCTACAGGCACCTGGTTTTCTGGTCTTCGTTGGCATGCTATTCACACCTGAACACATCACCGGAAGCCTGTCATAGTTCACCCAGATGGCCAGCTCGTAAATATACACCATCCATTTTTGCCAGCTGGGGTTTGAAGTCGAGATTATGGGTGTCTCGGTTTCTCTCCGGCCAGCAGCCAGAACTGTGGGTGATGGATGTCCAACAACTCGATATACATAGGCATATATCAAAGAACAAAGAGCAGAAGGGTGTTCAGGAAGACTGTAAAAGAATAGGGTCCATGATTGATACAGCCATGTCAGTAATATGTAGCTTTCTTCAACGTTCTCTATTCCCCAATTCTCATTGTGTAAGTATCTTGTATTCCCATGCGAGAATACACAAAAAGTCGAGTTTCACGCTCTTTTCTCCTTCACTCTAAGCATCATGTACACGCATTAACCCACACGTGTAGTGAGACGGTCCGAAGAAAGAGTAGAACGCTCCGGTAGCCCGAGGAATGAGGAGTATTCGATACCGGGAAGTCGTGTATATGATGCAGAGTGACATTCTTCTTCATCTTCAATCATACCCAAATCGACTCGACAGACAAAGGAGAAGCAGTGGAGACGACGAAGTGGTGTGGGTGCAGGTCGGAGAGATTGAGAGAATTGGACACGTTCATCGATCTCTTATGAACAGGGAGTAAAGATGTGGCATTGAAGAAAGATGTAGGGAGCGGCTTTTCGGATCTTGTTCGGGATTCTATCCACACCAGAAGTCTGGAACCTAGCAGCCAAAACCACTGGCATGCCACGGAGAAGGAGGAGGAAGGTAGCGAGTGCCCAACGACTCGGATGGGTATACGTGGATGTGATACAGAGAACGAAGAAGGGTGTAAAGCATGGGTTCGACGATCGACACAGCCCTAGTAATGGTGGTTCCTCCTGTTCTTCATACACCTTGCTCAAGCTCGGGTCTACGCCCATCGTTATATCCCCGAAACGAAGAGACGCAGAAAGACTGAAGGTAGCGCGAGGGAATACGAAGAGTGTTCTTCCCTTTTCTTCATCTGTCCGCCGGATGACATAAGCTTCGTGCACACCCATTTTCGACTATACCAACCCACGCGTGCAATAAGACGATTTGAAGGACGAATCGAACGTTCCGGTAGCCCAAGGAACGAGAAGTGGTCGATACTGGGAATATCTGTACAGTATCGGCCCTCGGGTGACGTTCTCATCTTCCTTCACGCAGCAGAATCTATACCCAAATCGACTCGCCGGACAAGGGTAAAGAAGAAGCTGACAACGAGGGGGTGTAGGATGCAGGAAGCAGGAAGCTGCTTTTCTTCGGCATGGAACCCAGCAGCCAAAACCGTGCCACGGAGAAGGAATGGCAAGGTTATGCGTGCCCAACAACTCGGGGACGAAGAGCAAAGAAGGGTTTGTTGGGGTGCGTATGATGGGCAACACAGTAGTCGCTTTCCCTGTTCTTCATAGTAACAGATAGTCTTCTTTCCCAATGGCCCACGCCTATCGTGTCCTATATCCCCGAAATGAAGAGAGCCGAGACAGAAGGACCGAGGGAATACGAGGAGCGTTCTTCCCTTCTCTTCATGATTCATCCTTCCGTCGGATGACATCGGCCTCGTGTACGCCTGACCAACCCACGTTTGCAATACGATGATTTGAGGAAAGAGCTGGGTGCGGAGAAGATGGTAGAGCTTTATACAAGAAGGCTATCATCTGGGTTTCGGATAGTCGATACTGGGAAGGACGCGTGTACGTGTGATACAAAGAACGAGGAAGAGTGTTTGGGGAAACTGGGAACGGATAGGTTCGACGATCGATACCGCCCTGCTGATGTGGGTAGTCGCTTTTCCTGATCTTCGTACATGTAGCTTTCCTCGTCGTTCCCTATTCCCAAAATCACATCCACACCTATCGTGTCCTATGCCCCCGCAACGAAGAGACGCAGAAAGACCATGGGTAGCATGAGGGTATACGAAGGGTGTTCTTTCCTTCTCCTCTTCCTTCCGCTGGGCGCCCTAGGTCTCGTGTAAGCCCATCAACCCATGCTTGCAATGAGAGGATTTGAAGGAAGAAGCCCGAGGAACGAAGAGTAGTCGATACCCAGATACCTGTGTAACGGCTCTACTCTTCATCTTCCTTCTCCATACCCAGTTCAACTCGAAGGACAACGGTAAAGGAGAGGCCGACGACGAAGGGGTGTGTGCGAGTGAAGGTCAAGATGACGGCGCTGGGGAAGGCTGTTTTCGGTCTTGTTCGGGCAGGAAGGAGGTAGCGAGTGGGAACGAGGAATGAAGAAGGGCTTTCTGGGGAGTGATACGGCCTAGCAGCGGCGGTTGCTTTCCTGTTCTTCAAACACGGCGTAGATCTCTTTCCCAAGCTCACATTGTGGGTGAAGGTCAAGATGACGGCGGCGGAGCAGGAGCAGGATGCTGCTTCTCGGGTCTTGTTCGGTAGCGAGTGCCCAACGACAGGTGTGATACCGGGAACGAGTTGTAGGGGAGCGTGTAAGAAAGGATGGATACTGCGTCGAAGGGTAATTCCTCCTGTTCTTCATACACCATGCAGCCTTTCTTCCTAATCCTTATTCTGCGCCCGTTGTGTATCGTATCCTCGCGAGTCGCTTCAACGTTTCTGATACTCCCATAGCCTATTGGTTCGACGGAGATGGTGTGATATCAGGCGAAAGGTGATGGTGACCGGATAGCAAGACACTAAACCGTCGTTTACATGTGCCTGCTGCAGGGGACCGCTCGGACAGACGAACCGCGGAGGCAGTATAATGGTTTGGTGTCGACGGTGCGGAGAGAGATGGGATAGAAGAGGTGAGGTATGTAGGACAAGGGGCAAGCGATCATTCTTCTGGAGCGGTATGTTGAGTACCAAACATCTCTCTGAAGCATCTGTGTGCGCTCGCCCACGAACTACTTCCAGAACCTGAGCCGAGGTATTGGGGATACACTGGTTGACGGAAAAGGAGCAGGAGTTCAATAATATCGCGATTCTTCTTGTAGAGTGGTAGAGGCGTCTCGTGCCTTTTCTCGTGTCTCGTTTGTTTCGCAATCTAGGATAGTATAGGTTCGGGAGTTGTGTGGAGAATGCGAGGAAGCGGTTGGATGGAAGATTCTGTCGGGCATGGGTGACTGTATGGAAAAGCAAAGGGGCGACATGAAAGCAGCGGGGATGTGGTGTGTGTAGAGCCGGAAAAAGAACGTTCTTCTCCAATGCCTTGAAGGTTCACAATGTCTCCGATAGCGTCTCTCTTCTCGTATACCCTTGCCCATTTCATTCAAAGCTGCCCCAATTCCAAAACCCAGAGCGGAGGTACGGGAGAGAAGGAGAATTTGTTCTAGGACATTCCGGTGGACGAGAGAAAGAGGATGAGCCGTTTATGACCTTGGAAGCGATATAAAAGAAGAGCTGTGTGCCTGGGAGGTATGTGGTGCCGTTCTAACCTCTCCTTGCGACCCATGCCAGCGAAATCGGGTTTCGAGTGGGATGCTCTGTCATGTAGGACGTTCGACGATGGCTTTCGTGCGATGAAAACCACGGACCGGGACAGTGGTTTTCCGCTCGGGTATCGCGTGGGAAAATGAGGACACGGACGGCTTAAGCGTTGCTTCCGAGTTGCTTCTTTCTCTTCTCAATACTCCGTCCCAGATCATGAACTTGCTTCCAATCTTCTATTCAATCCGTTAAACATGCGTTCTGACGTTGCTGTGACACTATCACAATAACCTGCCTTTTACCTCATGTCTGCACGTTTTCCTCTCCCTCTCAGCACCCCATAATGTTTCCGCATAAATCTCCTAGTCCTACCTTCAAAGACTCGCCGGCGTATAACTGGCAACCACCACCGCAAGGAAGTTCGTGCTCCCCATATTCAGTGACGCTCGAAAAAGATCCCGCAAGCTATATAGAAGTTGTACAATTTCAATCGATATCATGCATGTCAGCGTATCAACAAACGTCTTTCGAGGTGAATCCCTATTTCTCTACTAGAACATACAAGATCTCAATCTCCGTCGTAAACCAGGAACTTCGTTATCAAGACTATCAACTTGGTCTAAGAGTCTCTACGTGTACCTCCAGCCGCAGCGATCAGACACCAGATTCTACCTCAGGTTTTGAATGGAAACCAGCGACGGCGAGTACCTATCAGCCTGCTGTGACTACAGGGAGTTTGAGCCCTCCATATGCAACAACATACGACAAAGATTGTGACCCCGAAATCAAGACTCGAAAGGGAAGGAAACTTGGGACGCAGTTTGTTCATTATCAAACTATATCAATGATGCCAGCTTACCTAGCCATGTCTGTTGAGGTAAATCCGCTATCGTTTCTCTCAATACGAATCCTTCAACAGTTCCGTCGTAAACAGGAACTCCGGTGCCAAGACTATCAACAAGGTCGAGGACCTGCCAGTGACTCGTCTCAACTCGACGCAAACGCAAACGTTCACATCAACCAACAAAATCCCATTTCCGAAAGCTCTGAGAATCGAGATTCCCAAACCATTACCGTGAACGACTCGGATGAGGATGTTACCACCAACCACCAATCTTCAACGGAGCCTCACGAGTCCATGAGCTACGAATCCCAAATAAACATCCTCCATCTCCTTCTCCAAAACGATACACTACTACTGGATCAACAGGGTACACTCGCTCAATCATTATTGGATTGGTTACAACAGGTACACTAAACCCATTCTCATCTCGATTCTCGCGTGTCAATGATTCCGACTCAATCAGCTCATCGATGCCCCAGGAGTCACACAAAGCCTACGTACCTCCATATGCACGACAATGCGCCGGCTTTCAGAGAAGAACGGTATTTCCCCGAGTTGTTTAACGATCAAAGGTATAACAAAGCTCGCACCCGGAAAAGACCCAAAAGTTGCCAGTGATGGGTTTGGTGATATCTGGAAAGGCCACCTCGGAGATTCGGAGGATCAGTTCGTATTATGTTTGAAGGTGGTGAAAGTACACCTCATGTCGGATATGAAACGGCTGTTAAACGTGCGTCGTTCTCAGTACTCAGACGGTCACCTCATTCACATATGAATATAACAGGAATACCTCCGCGAAGCAATCACCTGGCGACAACTCCGACATCCAAACATTTTACCGTGTCTCGGGTTGTATTATCTCCGAGTCGAGAACACACAACGGCTATGCCTAATCTCTCCTTGGATGGAGGACGGTAACCTCGTCGAGTTTCTTAAGACTCAACCACCAGAAACCGTTAACCGCATCCAACTAATGCACGATATCACGAACGGAGTATCTCATCTTCACGCGCTTGGAATCGTTCATGGGGATCTCAAAGATGTATGTACGTCGACGAATCACGACGTTCTGCCCAGTGACCAGACAGATTACAGGTCAATATCTTAATAACACCCTCACACCGAGCATGCATAACAGACATCGGCCTATCCCGCGTCGCAGATTCCCAAATCTACAAACTCACATCAACCGCTACACACGCAGTTGGGAGTTCAACTAGATGGTCTGCACCCGAAATCATACTTACCGGTGGACCAAGTTCAGCTTCGACGACTTGGAGTGATATCTACTCTGTTGGATGTCTTTTTTACCAGGTTCGTGCTTTATATATAACCTTTCATGAGTGATGAATCGATGACTCTGAGTCCGTGATTAGATTACAACCGGCCTCATCCCATTCCATCATCTATCAAACGAAGGAATGGTGTTTTTAGCTGTTTTACGTGGGAAGAGACCTTTGAGACCTGGGCTTGGTACTCTGCACTCAGATGCATTATGGACACTGATGAACGATTGTTGGAATTCGGATCCGATGGCAAGACCTACGGCGGAGGATATCCTTCGTCGGTTGCCTATGCCTGCGACTGATACGGCTCCGGGGGATTGGGATGATAGGTTGTTCATAGAGTTTCATAAGAATGTAGAGTGTACAGGTATGGTGGATCGGGAAGCGTTGGAGTTTTTAGAACGGGTTGGAGGTACTGGATGATGCTGGGTGTATAATGTTGTACTGTGGGGGAGCACCGAGAGGCTCTTCATCTAGCAACACAAAGCCATTTGGGATTCTTGTGTTGTAGTACCTGCACCGTGACCGACCTCGACTTTTCGCGTCTTCTCCGATGTACCTACAGCGTCACGGCCTTTGGTACTTCACTATTCACTAACAGAACAACCAAGATCACAACAAAACCCAGAAAGGCAATTAGATCGATTAGTTCTAACTATTATTGTCCAATAAAGACACCCATAATCAAGGTCACTAAAATTTCAAGTAATATGAATCTCTGCAAAAATACTTAAGACTAGTCCAGCAACCAAAAGATCAACACTGATTCGAGTCAGAGAACCAGCATTCGACGATACAGCAGATCCGGACGGTAGCGTCGCATCCGTCTGGCTAGATGCACCGAGCCCGACTGAATTACTAGTGGTAGCCCCAACAACACCTACGCCAGGAACGGTGAGTGTAATCGACTCAACACTACCACCGACTGTGATATCAACCACATCAACACTGATTCCAGTCAGAGAACCAGGGTTCGACGATGATCCAGACGGTAGCGTCGCATCTGTCTGGCTAAAAGTAGGTCCAGATGCACCGAGCCTAGTAGTAGCCCCAACAACACCTACGCCAGGAACGGTGAGTGTAATCGACTTGACACTACCACCGACTGTGATATCAACCACAGTCGCAGTGGACTGGGATGAAGTCGGAGTTGCAGCAATGTCCGACACAGTATCGGTTTCATTGTCCCCTGCCTCCGGGGTAGATGTTGCAGCCACAGTGGCAACGAAAACACTGCCAGTGGTCGGTTGAAATATTACAACAGTAGCCTTAACCCAGGTTCTGGTGAAGCGCGGATCCTCCGTCGATGTTGGGTTGAATATGGTGATGGTACTAGCGGTTCCTGTCTCAGCGACGACTTGGCCATCCGAGTGCGAAGTAGCAGTCGTGGCTACAGTAGTAGGTTTGAAAAGAGTTGGATGTGGGGGATTTATCTTTATAGATAGGTGAATAGAGGGTAGTAGGTCGATAGAGCTCGTCGTGCTCGTGCCTGACTCTGCTCTTGCGAACAGTCTAGGCTTCCGTCTTACAGCGTGGAGAGTAAAGGTCCGGATGTACGAAATCTCCCAATACGCAGAGGTAAAGCTATTCGGCTGAGTCGAAAGGTAACCATTAGCATGTTATTCATGGGAGCGAGAAACAGGAACGTACACCATGATGGCACTGGGATTCTCCAACTCCGGGGTCTAGGCACGTTTCGGTGTGCACTTCGGGTTCACCAGCCCTTGTAGTAACGGAATATTTAGGTTATCGATCACTGGGAGCGACGAAAGATGCTCACTGGTCTCCGCAAAGGGTAACACCCAGAGCCAACTTCTGCCCATGTCCAACCGCGGGATACACGGCACTGGGCCTTCGCCAATCTGAAATGTCGACGTTCATACCCTCGCGAAACTTGGCTTGAGATATAGAAAATGGGATATATTGACGCTGTGTCACTTGTACTTAGCGTTAATCCTCAACGAAAAACCGAAAGAACTCACGCTCCAAAACCACATCGAAACCCTTTCAACGTCAATCTGAAGAGCGAACATGCCACCATCTCTTTCTCCAGCTTCGCGTTCAATTGGCTCCCTGCATCTATCAGAAGCCGTAGAGCCTTTTAGGGTTTTGGGAGACTGAGGTTCGGGCTGCTGAACGTAATCAGTCTGCCACTGAGCCATGTCGAATTGGTTTTGGATCCCGCCCATGAGGTCTAGTTCACCGAGACTGAATGAAGGCTGTACCTATAAGGAGTATATATAGATATCAAGTTGATGGTACGGAAATCAGGACAAATGAACGGTACTCACAGACCGTCCGAATCTGGGTACGTGGACAGCATCAATGAGGATCAGATTTCCGGTTGAGTATGTATCTGTTGTTGTGATTTTGATCTGCAACGGGTTAGCTCTGATTAGGTCCCGGATGCGCAGCTCAACATGCGCTCACAGATCTAGAGTTGTGGTGAACAGAATCGAATTTGGTGGTATTGTCGACGCGGATGATAGCGTGCCCGTTTGAATGGTTGACGAAGGTAAGGTTGTGTTGTGTGCCGGAATGTTGTATGGTGGAGGTGCTGCTTCCTGCAGAACAAATGTGTCCGTTGATGCACGGCATGAATTCAGCAGAGAAGACGTACCATTGATACCCCAGCCCGAGAAGAAATCCTTTCCGGCATACTCTCGCAAGGGTTCGTATGACAAAATCCGTAAAGCCAATCCAAGTCTAGCGAAGAAGAGAGGGATATAGAGCGAGTTCATTTTACTGGAAGACTCCAAGATTGAGTACCAGCTTTAGATGAAAAGGTACTCTATCTATACTCACAATTCATGGTTACAATCACGGCAATTTCATTCGTATCATTTTGTTTGTGTCTGTCTTCTTGAACTGCCTGCGGACTTGATTGTGATCATCAGAGAGGCGGGAGCGAATTGGAATACAAAAGGTTCAGATGTACACGATGTCCGCTATTGAACTGTACAGCGAGGAAACCAATATGAGTTAATGCATCATATTCCTGTGTTGAAAACGGCGTACCGCAACGAGTTTCCCCTTTCTAGTTAACAGTGTACGACTGAGAGGAGCCCTAAACCCAATCTATACCTCCTGCGCCTTTCCACAATAAGTGCTTTTTTTCGGTGTAGGGAATGGGCATTTAAGATGGAATCGTTATGGGAGAAGGTAGAGGTGAAGACGAGGGTGTTTGTTGTCTAGAAGTGCCGCTAGTGAAGCATGATGAAAGGAGCTAGTTAACCCAATAGAGACCTTGGTGCTCCTGACGAAGGAGTCGAGAACGAAGGTAAGTAAGTACCGGCCGGCGGCGACCTATCGTCATAAAGTGTTGCATCAAGACTACCGACCGCGGCAGTGTGCCGCGGGACTCGGTCCGGGACTGTCGTGTTGTGGACCTTTCCCATGAACCACCACCATCTCCAACTCGTACGTGCTGAGGAGCTCAGGATCACGACGAAAGAAGTCGATTATAATTGGTATGTCTAGTATACCTGTCCTGTATTTTTTTTTTCTTGGCTCAGGTTGATGTTTTGGAACATTGGACCGACGCCAATGGTATGTTCCAGCTATGTTTTTTCTCATCCTGGAGAATTGACCATGTGGAATGGCAGGTTGAGGCACGGAGCCCAACGAGGAGCGCACCTGGTGGATATGCCCCCGTAGAGCTGGTTGGCAAATTCAGACGCATCCTAAGGTCTAAAGGTGCACTCTACTTGTCCTCTGTCAACCATACCGCCGGTACTGACGATGAACAGGGTCGAGCTGGAACTATCGCCAATACGTGCTGCTCTTTTAAGCAGATTATTCCACGAGTCCTTTGCTACTGTGTCCAGGGGCTTGTACTCTGCACCAAGAACCGAGATATGAATCTCCATTTGCCGCATCCATCGTGCTTCTAGGGACAACCTCAAGCCAACGTTTTCGGGACATCTGAAGTGCTAGAACTGTCACGGTAGCTTCATTCCGGAAGCTATATAAATACTTTCTTGTCGCGCCTAGCGCCCTTTCTTCTCAAAGCGCTCATTCTTGTGCCAAAGATAGAAACATTTTCACAGATCCACAGCTTCTGTTCTAAAGCGTGTACGACACGAGGTTTGAACTGTCGTCTGCTACCATGAACTACGAGGACGACCTCCACGCTCTCCAACTGTTGCTGCGTGAAGATAAGAAGCAATATCGAGAGCTTTTGGAAGCGAGAGGAGACGAAGCGCAATCGCGGTTAGATTGGCTCCAGCAGGCAAGTTCTTACCTTAAACTAAAGTTTAAGACAGTTGAAAAAATGTCAAATAGCAAATCGATGCCCCTGGAGTTCCAGATAGTCTCCGCACCTCGATATGTAAGACAATGATCCGCCTGTCGAAGAGGTCCGAACTTGCTCCAAGGTGCTTGACAATTCGGGGGGTGGCGAAGCTTGGTGACCATCCGGTCACCAGCGGGGGATTCGGTGATATCTGGAAAGGACGTCTTGAGGGAGTAGAAGACCGACTTGTATGCCTGAAAGTGGTCAAAATGTATCTCATGTCAGACATGAAGAGAAAATTGAAGGTGCGTCGTATTCTCTTGACACGAAAGGCACCTGGAAATTGATCGGGTTTTGGCACCAGGAGTACCTCCGTGAAGCGATTATCTGGCGACAGCTCAAACACCCAAACCTTCTTCCTTGTTTGGGGCTATACTACCTCGACGATTCCCATGAGCGCATCTGTTTAGTATCCCCTTGGATGGAAAATGGAAACCTCGTGGACTTCCTTCGTTCTCGCCCCCGAGAGTCTGTCAACCATATTCTGCTCATGCACGATATCACGAGTGGACTCTCTTACTTGCACAAGCGGGATATAATTCATGGGGACCTCAAAGGTGTCAGTGAACACACCAGCTGAACCCGTAGTATCGAGCTGACACCACTAATCTAGGCAAACATCCTCGTAACACGGTCTCATCGGGCTTGTATCGCCGATTTTGGATTATCCCGCATCTCGGATTCTCTGATTCACCAGGTGACGAGCACCGCTGAACAAATGGGAGGAAGTACCAGATGGAGTGCTCCCGAGATACATTGTGGAGAATCACCATCAAAGGAGAGCGATATCTATTCGTGTGGTTGTCTGTTTTATGAGGTATGTATAATCTCCGATGCGTCTATGGAAGCGACCAGATGATATCCGCCAGGTTGTTACTGGTCTCACTCCATTTTTCCGCTTGAAAAGAGACCCGGCAATTGCAATAGCGGTTGTAAAAGGGGAACGGCCTTCTAAACCGGATTTCAACATACGAGACGAGCTATGGTCACTAATGAACCAATGCTGGCAGGCGGAGCCTGCATCACGACTGACGGTGGAGGATTTGCTTCAGCGTCTGCTCGTTCTTGGGGACATTCCTCCTGCGGAAGATTGGGATAGCACGTCATTCGCCGAGCTCCAAAGGAGCATGGTAAGCGACCCCGTTGGAAATTTACCTCAAGCACCAACTGAACCTGGGGAAAGCCTCCAAGTCAACGGAGGTGTGCATACTTCATTTGCCGAGGTACCAGTCTAACTTGGAGTAGATCTTGCAAATGGAGAAGAGACGGGATGGTATAGAGTTCCTGCCAACGGTAACACCTCGATGCTGGATGCTCCAGAAGACTGGGACTTCCACACGGTTCCGATCAGTCAGCCTGATAATGTATGTCCCCTGTTTTCAAGACCCTTCCTCAAAGTGATCTTTGTAATAGGCTCTATTTGATTGGGCTTTGGGCGTATCGCGGGTACGACCACAGGAGGTGTATGTTCTATCTTACTAGAGTATCCTCAAGTGTGTCAATTAACCGTCACCCAATAGTTTTTTCCCAACTCCAAATCCCCCTAAGGCCATTGCATCCCAGTAAGCCCTAACATTTTGCATATGTTCGCAACCTATATTCAACCATGATCTCAGGGCCATCCTGGCGGCCTCTTCCAGACGCAGAAAACGTGCCACTTACTCCTGTAATGTGTGTTCACAGACGTTTACTACTCAAAACAACCTTCGAAGTAAACATGCTATTTCATTTCAATGCGTTTATTATGGGTGTTGACATGACTATGTTTGTTACAGACCATATGAACACTCATTATGGGATCAAGCCATTCAAGTGCCAGTCTTGTGATAAAAGCTTCACGACCAAGCATGTTTTGGTGCGACATGAAAAGACCCAGTGTCTGCAGAAGCAGAAGTAGGACAATAAACAAGCACATTAGTATTTATATGTATCCTGACTAGTCAAATGAACCAGAAGAGGTGTACCCTCTCTGTATTGAGTGACATTTAACATTCAACCAGCGATAAGGACCATAAATACGGCACACTGCAAAGCATGACGATGTAGTGAGACGACTGCAAAAAATACTTGAGCACCCAATATAGAGATGGCAGCAACACTCGTCAACGAAGGAGAGAGAAAGGCGGCTTGGAAGCGAGCGATATGCACTCTCATTCCTTCTGCCCCAACAGTTACGAGTTCGGAATGAAATGGAGAATTCGTTCTTTATAGGGGAGCTTTTTGAAGCCGTTTACTGTGCGATTTTACTCACGGTCGTCTTGGTGGACTTGTCTTGTGGACCTGGGTCCTTCAACGGTTGCTTGTGATTTTGGGACAGCCGCGTGTTTCCTGCATTCATCTGTGCACCGATGTTCTCCGGTTCCCTTTTCGGACGATAGTCTGTTTAGGTTTTGCTGGGCTTGGGATCCTTCTGATGGTATGGGCTTCGAGCGTCAACTCAGTTTGACCGGTTGTTTGTTAGGTATGGGTTTGGTGTTATATATTCCAAGGCTGCGGGTGGCTGGTGCCAGTTTGTCTCCTCCCTTTGCTATGGCTGAACCGTATCTTACCGCTGAAGATCGCGAAATTCTCTTCAGGGCCTCCCTGCCCTGTCATCAAGAGTTTTTTTGTCGAGTCGTCGAAAGCTATCCTTCCAAAGAAGACGGTACCTTGGCTACCCTTACTGGTGCTACCGATGCCCGAGCGTTGCAGTTGGAGATGTTCATGTTGCGGAACCTGGCGGTACGTAGTCTCTTTCGGTTTTGTTTCCTTTGTAACTCTGATTTGTTGCAGGAGTTGCCTGTTCAGTATCAACGTGCTTATAGCACTAGGGCTATTCTCACTGGGCGGTTCCGCGAGTGCATCCAGAAGGTGGTTGATACTATCTCTAAATCCATTAGCGACGACTTTACTCGTGGTGTGGTCGTGCCTCTAATGGCTGCTCCGCCCGGTGAAGTTGCTGCTGAGTTGGATTTGTCGGACCTGAGTCTCACTGACTTGTGGGCTGTGGAGGGTGCGAGGCTCGTGTCTTATACGAGGAGTCAGCGCGAGGCACGTTTGCCCTTTTCTCTGAGGCGCTATGATGCCTGCACCTACGAATGGCTTCGTGGCGGGTTGGGTCAGTTTTTGGGTGTGACCATTTTCCCCGAGCCTGTTATGCTGCAGAGGGCAGGGAACGGTGGGTGTTGCTTTTTTTCGTATGTTACGTCGACTGATTTCCCTGTCTATGATCCAGTGCTGGAGAGCTTGATGTGAAATTCAGTCGTCGTGGAAAGTTGGCGCTGCGTTCTGGTTTTATTTCCCGTTCTGAGTCTGATTGTATGTTGTGTTCTTCGAATTGAAACTTTTTGTTCCTTCGGAAGTGTCTTTGAGCGAGTGTGTCTCTGATCCTTCTGGTGGATGGTTGAAGAATGAATATCTTGTATATTAGGTGTGTTTATATTCGAACAGAAGCGATCAGATCTCGTGTTTATTCTAACTATCCCAGCCTGTTAGGCCTCCGAGCTTGCATCGCTCTCGTTGTAATCCGAGTCGCTATTGGAGGATTGTTGGCTTTCGGTGGCTTCTTGATTCGTTGCCAGGTCGGACAGGAACGAAGTCTGTGAAAGTATCTCCATGACTGGTTCCGTGGCGCCTATGTTCCATCGTAAGTTCTTGTTCGTTCGTTCGTTAATGGCTCACCTGTGGTCATAAGTATTTCTACTATGTATCTGACTACTTCTTGTTGGCGGTAGCTTAACATGTTAAGTAAACAGGCCATGTTCGTAGCTTCTATTGAATGTGAGTCAGCTTTTGCTTGCTGTTGTTCGAATTCCGTTATCAATTGATGCATACCTGTTTGCATAGTCCTTGTGGGTCTTAGTTGGTTTAGATAGTCGTTGGGCATATTGGGTGGGATTGCTGTCGTTGTGAGTCGCGGTTACGGGGTCGGTTGGGAGCTTGGCAGCTAGTTCTCTCCGTTGCCTAATGGGTCCTTAAAGGCTAGACGTCCTGTGAAGTTAGTCTGACTGGCCAGTGGCGTAGTACTGTGTGCGTTGCTGCTGCGGTTTGCTGTGGTGCGTCCCATTCTGGTTATTTATCTCGGGCTTGGCTGGTTTGTAGGTTTCCGTTGGCGATGGATTCGGGCGTCAGTGCCAATTGTCTCTTTGAACGCCCTTGTTCGGGTTGAAATGGAGCTCTTATCGTCGATCTAGTCTCAGTATATCCTTTCCGCGTGTGGAAGTTGTATGGAGGTACTTCTAGGTTATTAGGGAGGAACAGATGCTTTTCGGGTCCAGAGTTTCGTGCGGTAAGTACGTCGTACGTGTACTTTGAGGTCATCGGTTTGCAGCGGATTCAGATTGTTTGGCGTTGCCCTTGCAGTTGGGATCTCGGTCTTATTTGAAGCTGTCCCTTCTCTCGTTTCTTGTGCAATATTCACTGATCTTCTTCTTGGTTTTGAACATCGTAAGGTGTTATTTTTTGGTTGTTTTTACTGCTGGTACTGATGCTTCGTGTTTTTTTTTCCCTCGGAGATGCCTTCTACTCGTTGTTCAGCGGAGACGCCTGATGTCCGAGCTGGTGTTAGCGAAGCAAACCCCCCTGAGGGCGAAAGCGATCCCGATGGTGAAGAACCGGTGAGTTTCCGTGATATTTTGGCGGATTTGTTTAGAAAATTTAGTGTCTTTCAGTCTTGTGGGCCTGCTCGGCAGGGTTCGTCTTCTGGTGATAACTCTGGTGGTGACCAAGGGTTGAAGGTGTGTAGTTTCGGTACTACTGTCAGGCAGGCTTCCTTTATTGAGCTGTGCTTCGTAGACGGTGCTCTATTTCCCGGTTGACGGTGTGCCCAGACTTGTTGATGTCCCCCGTAGGTCGCTTCGTGGACAGCAGTATGGTCCATATGTCGATGGCCTTGGGGTGGGTGCAGTCTGCGTTACGTTCATGTTGACTACACCGCCGGATCATTATTTGGTGGTTTATCTCGACCAGACTGTCGCTTTTCAGTCGTTTAAGAACCGTTTTGTGACTCATATGCTGGAGGTGTTGGTTGGACCTGGGAAGAAACGCCCTTGGTTCGGTCCTCTTCTCGTTGAGTATCAACGAGAGAATGCTTTCACTGTCGACAACATGAAGGAGGAAGTTGTTTGTGTTATTCGGTGCGTCGCTAGTTTCTTGTTACCGGTATGGTAGCGTCTCTAACCTGTCTCAGTCACCTTCATACTGTATACGAGCGGTTGCATAAGGACCCTCTGGTTGCTTATGATGCTATTCCGCTTGATACCAGTGTCAAGGCTGTATCGCCTCGAGAGTTCTTTTCCACGTATGGGGGTGATGTGAAGGCGTTGTTGGAATAGAGGGATCGTTTGCTTTCCTGTTGGTTTAGACTAGCGATCTGTATAGACTGGCCTGTGATTTGTTCGTCGTTACGATTGGCCCGCTTATCGAGGTGGATGTTGATTTGTTTCCTTGAAGGGTGTTCTCAATACCGAATGTGACCGTGTTGCGTGATCATTTGGTGTTGCCGTTACATTCGGTGTACAGGAAAGCTACTTTTCAGTATCTATAACCATCCTCTTTAACTTCTGTTGCGTTTCCATAGCGTCCTCTTCAGCGTGCCCTACTTTTCGTTTGAGACTGGGTTTCCGAGGTTGATTGGCCAATAATGACCTGTAAATCTGAAACCATTGTTAGTTTGTCTTCGTTTTCAAAAATTGCGAGCACCTCTGAGAATGTGTTGTCGAGAAGGGTTATCGATCGGAGTACCGGTTTCGTTGTGAAGGTTAGCTTTGCGTTTGAATGGTTTGTAGTATTCGATTCCACGAGGGCGATCGTGAATTGAACTTCTACGATGTCGCCTTCGTTTAGTCGTGCTGGGCTGGTGGTGATGAAACTGTCTAAGGGTATCAGCGATCTGGTATTATGGGTCGAATATCGAATATACCGGTGGTTGCTGCCGTCGCTTGTGATTCGCTCGTAATATTCGACTTGGTTCTCGGACGTGTAGGATAGATTTTCCCCTTTGATGGAGTCGAGGATTCCTTTCGGGTCTACGTAGGCCGGGATTCGTATTTGGTCTTCTGGGTCTGCCATCCGTTTGCTGGTAAAGTATCTGTTAGCTATTTCGACTACTTGTTGGAATCCGGTTGGGGATGTTCGCAGAGGTTGCGGAATGTCTTCTCGTATGTTGAGTCGAAGGTGGCTGTCCACTCGCTCTAGACCGATTAGAGCAGTTGCGAATGTTTCGGTGTTGAAGCCGGTTAACAATACTCTTTGTTTGATATGTCTTGGCGAGGCTGACCTTTGGTTTAGTTAGCTTTTGCGTTCTTATAGCAGTCGTCAGGTGCTTACCTTCCGAATGGTCGAACAATGGGTGGCAATTCGCAGTGGAGGATGATCCCTTGTATGGTGAACACAACTTCTTCTTGGCTCTCTTCTTTATTTGATGGAGTGAGTCTCCAGGTCGTGCCGCATCCTGAGTTAATTATCGATGTCAAAAAGTGATCGCTTGGAGAAAACTTGCATTGATGAGATTATTGTTTGTATCGTCCAGTCGATCCTCACCTCTGCATATCGTGAAATTGGGTAGGCTATATAGCCTGTTGATATTCTTTCGGAAGTCAGTTGTTCCAAGCGAGCAGCTGCTGGCTAGTATCAGCTACGGTTCGTATGAAATGGATGTTAGCAATACCTGCTTCTTCCCGCGGAAAATCAGATCCTAGCATCGTTTGTTGGCGGGCTCGAAGTGGTTGTGTCCACGCTCAATGCGTCGCTCTTTATTTGTCCAGTAGGTCGGTAGGTCGTGATTCGATGAAATCGGTGCATCAGTGCTTAGTGTGTGGTCGGTTAAGCGTGGATTACTGCGCGTTCCGCTTTGGATGCTGTGGTCCTTGTGGTCCGTGGTGTCCAGCTGCAATTTAGTTTGTTGCTGGGAGTAGCTGGCAGCTAGGCACTCCTCGTTCATTTTTGTTCCATGTGGTTTGGTGACGCATACCTTCACCACGTGTCTTTTGGTCTCTTGTGGTTCCACCTTCATGTTGACGGACCTCGTTGCTGTTATGCCTCGTTTCGTGCTTTCTCTCTTTTTCCTGGCATCCCGAGCGTTAGTTTGAATGATGGGCCTATTATTGACTTGTTCACGTTGGGAACTTGGATACTTCGTAGAGCATTACACGCGGTGCGTCATTTGCTGCGGAGCGCCGCATGCGTTCGGTGGGATATCGAGGCTAGTGTTGCTGACAGTATATAGGGATCCACCAGGCGAAGGTTTCCTCAGTGAGCTCTTCACTACCTTATCGATCATCCGTGTCTTGCTCGTTATGCCTGCGAAGAAAACTACGTGTGGGCATTTCTCTGTCGCAGGTTGCGTTTTGATGTACTGACTGCTTTTAATGTTAGTAGGTCAAGTGTCAAAGGCGCTGCTAAGGCCGTACAGGAACATGCTCCGACCCGGGATGGAGGGGCTGAAGTGGCTGTTGAACAGGGCGTTCCTGAGACTACGTGGGTTCATTGTTTTCTTGGTTTTAATGTTGCTTTCTCTTATTCTTACTGCGGCCTTTGATATAGGACGGCTACCGGTCGTGGTCGCATTCGGAAAGCTAGGTTTGTGGTTGTAAAGGCATTGTGTATTGTGCTGAAGGGATGGTGTTTAGTGGTAATAGTATCGAGCAGTCATCGGGTCGTGGCGGCCGTGGTGCCAAAACTGAGAAGGGGAAATCAGGGTGTGTATATCCGTTTATTTTTGGCGATATTCTGTTCCGCTGCTGAAATGCGCCTTGCCAGTGGACCATCCAGAGTTATAGTGTTGGACGACGACGACGGGTCTGATGTTTCTTCGGTGTCGGTGTCGTATGTATCGACCATCTCCTCGTACCTCCGAGCCTCATCCTGTTTTTTTTTTTTTTTTTTTTTTTTTTCAGTCGTCGTGCATTGAAAGATGTTCCTGCGGTTGGGAGAGTTAAGCAATTTGGGAGTGTCGATTCGGATGAGTTCGTAACTCGGTCAGTTGTTGCTATTTATATTCAATTTTTATAGGGAGGTGCACTTAGTTGCTCGCCAATCTCGTCCGAGGTATGTTGCTCCTTCTGTCGGGGTATATTTATTTGATCTTTGTTTAGGAAGAGGTCCCCTTCTTTGTCTTCTCTTTCTTCAGTTGGCAGCGGAGGTGAAGGAGTGGCTGTGTAAGTCTCGTTACTGAGTGCTTGCAGGTCGTGTACATGTTTCTGAAGAATTCATACTAGCGAGTCGCCCGCTGCTTCTGTTTCGGGGAGTCGAAGTGTTCCTGATAAGGCGCCGGTTGTTGCATCGGTTCCTTCAGTCGTGTGGGTGTATCTTCGATTATGCCAGCTGTCGTTACTTATTCTGGACCCGTTGGTCGTCTCTCAGTGTTCCGTTGACTCCGGAGAAGCGTCGTCGTTCTGGAGACGACGACGGGTATGCACTGTTTTTTCTTTGTTGTTGCTTCTCTTTATTTTCCGTATTTTTGTAGTGTTTCGCCTTCAAAGATCAGAGTTAAGGACCTGACCTTGTCCCCTCGCAAAGCCGCAAAGTTAGTTCTCACCTTTCTTTTACCTTTGTCTCATTCTATTGGTTGCAGGGCTATCTCCGGTGCAGTTTTTGATTTGCAAGGAGGTTCTAAAAGGTGGGTTGTGCATTGCGTTTCTCCCCTGACTTACTGTGCCAATTATGGCTTTTAGACGGGTTGCCGACGCCAAGAACGATCGTGGGAGTGATACTCCTTCGGTGCTGCTCGCTAGGTTCGTTGGTTTCTATCTTTCTGCCTTCCTTGTTTTTGTGGTGCCAGACCATCCCCGTCTGCTCTTGGTTGCTAATCTGTATTGTATAGGTTGGATGCCTTGCCTGATCCTTCAGATGACCAGGACCCCGTTGAAAAGTTCGTTTTGGCGTCCAAGTTGTTTTGTGTTATTTACTGTGTCGCGAAGTGTTACCGAGTCGACACGCCAAGCTTCAACTTCGGCTCGTCGGGGGAAGAGCGCCCATGTAATTCAGAAGCCAGTCAAAGATAGGAAGGACCCGGTTGGTGAAGAAGTGCCGGACAGCGATTCCTCCATGGTTTCGCCGACCGTTTCTAGGGTTCCGACGCCGTGAGTTGATGGAATATTTTGGTTCATTTTTTCGTTGGGCTTATACTAGGTGCCGTGTTTCTTGCACTAGGTCACCTACGTCCCGCCGTAAGCGTCGTGGCGCCGAACGGGACTTGGTATTGTATGTCTGGCATATGTCTTCGATACTGCTCGTGTGGCCTGACTTTATCTGAGGCCTGGTAGTGATAGCGACGACACATTGCCTTCACCCACTTCGGTTCTGGCATCCAAATCAAGAGTATCGACTGGAGAGTCGAAGTCAGGTGCGAATTCCATCTTCTCCTATATTTCTTTCGTTATTAGATCTCATGCGTCCTTACTTTTATGTTTGTGTTTGGCGGAATCCGAACTTCTTCGAACCCCTTCCTTTCTGTTGCTCCATCCCTGTGTTCGTTGAATGTACAGGGTGAGGGCTTGTTTTCTTTTTTGTGTTTGGTGTTGGCTGATGATCAGTCTCCTGTCAGGGTAACTGTAGAACGCGGCAGTCAGAAGGCCAGTGTTGGGAAGCGTAAGGCGCTTGACCCCCCCGGGTCGCCGAAGTGGGACATGTCAGCTATATCATTTTCTCTTTTATCTTTTTTTGGTGTGTTGATGGGCCTTTTCTTGCTTTTATAGCGAGGACATGGATGTAGATGATCCCCCTGAGGACAGCAGGCGTGGCCGTGGAGGGAAGGGTGGTACAGAAAGGCCTGGTGCCGGTTCGAGCATTGGGTAAGTCAATTATTTCGAGTTTGTCGGCTTGCTGCTTCGTCTGATGGGGATTCTATTTCCTGTCTAGCAGGAAGGCTACTGTCCGTGTTCCCGCCGCTGCGTTGCCCGCGAAGTGAGCTTTTGTTGCCTTTCCACCCCGTTGTACTCTTTGTCACCTTTGTTCCAGCACCCGTACTTCTGCACAGGATCCGTGAGTGGAACGGTGGTGCCGATTTGATCACGTTTCATGTATTTTGCTCCAGACCAGCCGTTTTTTCAACCGCGCTCTCTCTTCCCGAAGATGAAGATGAAGATTATACCGACTTCGAAGCCGATGTCGAGCCCGCTCGCGAACCTTTGCTGGATCCGGAGCGTATTCACCCCAATTTGTTGCAATTGTATGCGAGCTTCCCTTGGATAGATGGGTACGTGGCGATTAATTGCATGTTTTGCAGTGTTCTCAATGCTGGTCGTTTCTTTGTAGGCTTAAAAGGGCAAAGTTCATTGGTTACGCCAACACGGAGGGAGTATTCGGCGATTTCACGCCTGTGTCGTATGCTCGACTTTTGGATGCAGTGGACGCTCGTGTCATGAGGTACGTATCGGTCGGGAGATTTATCCTGTTGGTTGTTAAGATTAATGGTGCTCTTGCGGTGTAGCAAACTGACTCGCTCCATTGGATTCGTTCAGTACAAGGACTTCAAGAGTCCGGTTCGCGTACCCTTGGCCGGTTTCGCCCGCAACTGGGAGTGCATTCGGGTTCCCCGTAAAGAAGGAACTAGGAGCGCTGCTTTTGTGCTGACCGGTGTTTCCACGTCCAGCCACGTCTCTGTAGGCCGAGAGGTCGGGCAGTCGTTTGTCAAACAGATTCACGTACGCCCTTTGGAGAACGACTGGACTGTTCTGCAGTGCAATATTGGGACCTTCCTCAACGATGCTGAAATGCACGCACCTGGAAGGAACAACGCACTGGTTTTCCAAACGAAGCGTCAGGGTTGGGTTGCTCGCGGTTTGTGTTGTTTTTGCATTCGTTGTGTTTGATTGGCTTATTGTCGTTCGTAGCGGCTGACAAAGAACAAGATCCTCTGGGATCGACTCCTTATCCTTCGCCTGCCAAGCCTGGCTCCTCCAAGGCTGTGGAGGAAAATGTGCTACAAGATGAGGAAGGGCCAGACGTTGCTATGGTCAACGTTTTGGGTAAGGGAGCACCCCCTTTTAGGACCTTTGACGAGGGCAGTTCGTATCGTTTTCCTATGGTGCTTCTGACAGTACTCATGTTCTTTGTTGTAGTTCCTCTTTACGATGGTCGTACCAGGCCCGGTGTCAAGGGTTTTCGGTTTGGTCCTGACGACTGGGAATCCTACACCAACTTGCCTTTGTATCCTCATGCGGAAGTTGAAGATCAATCGCTTGTCACGGTTGTGTTCACGTTAGCGGGGTTTAAGATTGGTAGTGCGCTTCACCACACGGTTCATTTCAATGCTTTGTTTGCGATTGTACTTGGGAAGGTGAAGTTGTAGCGTTGAGGTTAAATTCAGCCCCGCGGTTGGGTATTGGGGTGTTAGTAGGTCTATATACTGTTGAAGATGCTGAGTTTATGTACGTGTCTTTTGTGTGGCCGACTGGTTGCCTATGTATATCGTAGCTAATGTATTGAGTGTTACTATGGCATCGTTGAATCGTTCTTTTCCTGGCAAGTGGAATTCGGATTCACCAGGATGTCTTTGTTCACATATGGTGCAGTGATGTCGATTAGGTCTCTCATAAGGATAATATCGGGTCCAACCCTGATTGAAAGCCGGAGTCATTACCAGCGAGTACACTCTGGCGTATTTGTTTCGGTCGGTCATATCTTATTTTAAGCGCTTGCATGTCGAGGTTCCAGCTTGTGTTTCTTTAGGTCGCTATGCGGGCGGTGCACGTAAATTGTTGTTTGATATTAGTGCCCTCGATAGACTTCGCATTTGACTAGGCCCAGTTTCTTTGTTGCAGCTCCGCGATATCTTTTATTTTCTTCTAACGTGTGGGTGCCAAGAAATAATGTTGATTCGGTAAGACGAGCAAGCAGGGGTAAGTACATGTTAGATTAATCATACATACAAAGTTCAGGTGCGACATGATTTCAACTTGAACGATTTACCGCTTTACAAGTTTAACCCTGCAAGGTGGCGAGCCTAACAGATACACCCGCTTGCCTAAACTCTTCTTGATTCCATGTTGTAATCTCAGCCAACTCGGATTGGACGGCGTTGACTTTGTCCTCTGGTATGATGATACTACAGGTGATATGTAGTTTCTTGTTTGGAGGCGACAATGAGAATTCAAGTTGGAACTGTGACAAAAGTGAGTAAGGTCACAAGCCGCATTATTTACTTTGCGTACCTGAACAGTCTCGCAACAGCCTGTGTTGCGCACATCATCAATACACTGGAGTATTATGCAGATAGCGTATCCACTGGGCTGTTGAATCGAGCTAGATAGACTGCTGTACAGTTTCCGGATTCTGATGATGTCGTTTCGTATCATCCTGAGGTTGTGGTTCTTCTTGTGGTTCTCGTTTACCTTGTTATAAAGCCCTTTCATGAACTCGACTACGGCTGGCTCGAGATCGCTAATACACCTGACGCTTCTGCTTATGTTTAGATTCAATTCTAAATGATATCGATGTGTACTCACCGGTGGCTACATTCTGTCTTCCCACGGATATACTTCCATTCTGCTAAGTCGGTTCGCTGGCTCTCCATCTCCGAGCCTCGTTCCGATCTAGTAAATGAGTAAGCGACTGCTGGACACGTCTGACTTGGATCTCACTCACGCAGCGAACATGTTGGCCATCTCCTTGTACCCAATATCGAATATGTCGTTGCTGTCTGGAATGACGAGGGTACTGTCGACGCTGTTGGTCGATCTGCGCGCGACTCGTCGGAATAGAAGATCCCCTTCCAGAAACCAGAAGCACGGATGCGTCCACACGGCCTTTTCAGTCTCCCATGTGACGACGTGGGCGTTCTTGAAATTCTCGTTCTCCATCCTGTTCCTGACGAGTCGCGTAGCGGTAGCGGAAGAGCAGCACAGGTACCATGAACACGTCTTTAACGACAAGTAAGGATCATGGTTGCCCTCGGTGCTGACTGCCGGATGGTCGATGACCCAGCAGTGATTGTCGCCGAACCACCTCGTCTTGATGGACAGCTCGTGGTCGGGGTGCAGGACCTCTTCCCCTGTCAAAGCGTCAGCTGAAACCCAACCGCTCTTTCCATACGCTTCAGTCAATTTCGTAATCGACGGAGTGTTGTCCATGAGCCGAACAGTCTTCTTGTCGATAAAGGACGTTGTAGGGTAGAACGATACCACTTGGTGAGCGGTGGCTATATTCATGGAAAGAGCTGTATGAGAGTTAATCAACGAGTGCAGTTGGCGTCCACGATGGGTACTTACTAGAGTGACCCCCTAGAAGGACTTCCACCGGTTCCGACGAGGCTGCGATCAAATGGATTTGCCTTTTTCTTTCTGTTTTGAAAACGAATAGGCCGGCGATGCAGTTGTCGTCGTATCGCTCAGCCAGGTCGCCGATGTTCGGGAAAATTTTCCTGTACTCGGTGGTCACGGCTTCATGGAAGATAGGATGCTGAGCGGTCGAAACCACCTTTCCGTTGTATTCCATAGGCGGGAGTGGTGAGTAAATGGCTCCCAGTTGGGCGATCTTCTCTCCCATCGAGACGAGTTGGTTCGCAGGCAAGCACACCTCTAGAATATCAGAGGTAACATTAGTGCGACCAAGCATATGAACGAGAGCCTCTCCAATAACGATAGCCTTGTTTTTCGCCATTTGCTCGCGAAAGGCAGTAACATCCTGTAGGGAGGTGAAAAAATCCCCGTAGAGCTTTGAAGGGCCAAATTCTGTCCGATAGTACTGCTCGATTTGTTCGTAAGCTGATTTGGACACTTCGTGCATTCGAAGAAGGTCCCTAGTCAGAAGATTCTGGAACAAAGGGCTCTGGGCTGTGTATGGCCTGTCGATAGGTCAGTCTGAGAGTCGAATAAGATAGATTGTTGGATTCGGAACGCTTACGAAGTACTGAGTCGGTCCATGTTGGAGGTCTGGCGTTGATACTGTGTTGCTGGCTTCAACGTCGGTGAGCGTGAGGTTATGAAGGATGTCGTAGCTTTTCTCTTTCTTTATACACCGTCCTCAATCCAGCCTAACTCTATCGAGCCATCCTAATACGGTGAAGCGCTCTTCATTCTGGAGCTGTAGATGGCGCAGTTCCGCTTGTCCGTTATCCTTCTTCGCTGTGTCGAGTTTAGGTTAGAGCAAAGCTTCGAGGTTGGATTTCTCAGGATGTCCATTGTTGGTCCGCTCCAATTGGAGGTGATTGCCATGTGGACGTTCGTATGACGTTATATTGTTTAAGCGATGGCCGGCCACGTTCACATGTTCTTACTCCAGGTCGTCATGGACCAAGGTACTGCTTCAGCTTTCCCTTCTGAGGTTGATCACTCTGTGCGTGTCAATTTCTTGGAATTCTAGGATGTTTACACCCTGTCTCACTGACGTTCTTATAGGTGCAAAATGCTCTTGATTTGGTGGCGAGTCGCTTTGGTTGGAAACTCGAGGGCAACGAAGTGTCTGAATTACGGTTGCTGTACGAGAAACAGCTTGAAGGTCGGTATTTGAGTCGGTCTTGGATTGTCTCATCAACGATCTTGCATTCACAGCGAGCAACAACACAATTCGCAGTTTGAGGTCTCTGTTGTCTTCGGTTAACACAGCATCCTTTCGCAGGCCCGTGGTTCAGGGTCTTCAGTCTGTTGTTTCCACTGTGTGTTTCTGTTCTGGATCTGATCGTGGAATTATCAGGAGGGTAGAGTTTGAGCGCTTGAATCGCGTCCGAAAGGCCGACAAACATGGATTTCGTTCTGTTTTCGTTGAAGGACGAGGTGAGTATTTGGTTGAGGTTGAAAGATCGACTTGTCTTTGAGCTGACTGCTTTTATCCTGCCTTGAGACTGGGAGAGCCAGCTCGATACTTACACGCAGCTCGTATTTTCGATGTTCTCAGCGATGTCAGGCATCAGGATTGTTAATGTGGAAGCTCAAGAAGGGATGGGGGAAAATGTGGATTATGTTGCGCTTTGCTCGCTTGAAGTTCGTTCCTTCCAGGTTGGAAATGCGTATACAGGGCCGCAAGGTATGTCTGTAAACTGGCTGCATTCCCTGTGGATGATCTGGCTTACGGTTAATGTGCAGTATTCAATTTCTCCTTAAAGTTTTGCTGCGACCAGTCCGTGGTCGACGAGGAAAGTGGACCTAGTGCACATCGAATTGTTCATTATGAACCTATTGGCTGGAGTGGGAGAATCGGTCCTTTCAACGAGAGTCTCGGCGAGATTCCATCGTCTTCCATTCTCAAATTGGAACAGTTATCGTTTTTTATCCAGGGCTTGTCGTCGAAGCTTGTCGCCCATTTGCAAGCCGATGCGAGTCAAGATACGGGCAAGAATGTCATATAGGGCATCTTACGTGCTATTCGACGTAGGGCGTACTTTCGTGCTTAGTTTATGTAATCCAACGAGCGTCGTCTTTGCTATATGGTTCGACTTCTCTTCATCTCTCATGCAAGAATCTCCTTCCCAGCTGGACGATACACTTGACGCTCCCTCTCATGTTTCTGGAGGCCAAATGGTCGGCCATTTCGAACCTGGACAGCAGGAGTCTGAAGCAGTGGCTCCGTTGAGCGGGATTGGCACGCGGATGACGCATTCTTTGTTATCGGCGAGTTGTGACGAGGTGGTGGATCCGTCGAGAGTACCGTTGCTCATGCAGATGCCCTGGTTCACAGACTTTGTGCTAGACAGCAAGAATCGGTTCTCTATGCTTCCGGGAGACCTGCACGTAAGTCGGTTCACCGTGGTTCGGAGCTTATACTTACGAGTTCTGTGATTTAGGCTATGGCTGCCTCGTTGCTATCACAATTCAGTGAAACCTACAACAAGCCGACCTGTAGAGATATTATTTTGAACCAAGCGACGCTTACTCCCAATCAAAAGTCAGCAGGCCCTCTGGTTTCCATTCTATTTGGCCTTCGGTTCCTCGATGTCGCTTCGGTAGTCAACGGACTTGAGACTCGTGGATGCGATGTTTATCCAGAATTGGTATCTGAAAGGCCAATGATACCTAGAACGGCGTTTGAGGGTCAAACGGGAAAGTTGGTGAGTGACGATTGCGGTGTTTGGTCGACCCTTTCTAAATTTTAGATATAGAGGGGCATAGCCTCCCTTTGCGACAATCAAGGCTGGCCTAGGGTGTTAAGTGACATACATAGTCACATGCTGTCTGCTGGACCGGTTGCGGATCCTACCCTTCGTCCTGAAGATGTTGCGGGATCCCAAAAACGTCAGCTACTAATCACGGCATTTCGACAGTTGGATTCGATTTCTCAGCGTGACACGAATCTGATGCTTGTAAAGGCTTTGCATAACATGGAGTCTACTGCCTTCTTTATCAACTATATGTTACAGGTGGGTTAGATCGCGAGATAGTTCTGCGCGAGACCTCACTCTTCTATTAGGGACATTTTGATTTTCCTCTCTTGTGGAAAACCTTAGTTAACGAGCTCAAGAGGCAAGTACCTCTATCTTACGTTGACCTTTTATTCATTTGTCGATAGTGCTGCAAAGGTAGAAGGCGTGTCTTGTGAGATCGCAACAAACCTTCCTCCAATAACCCGCCTTCGACAGCCGCTCTTCCTGGCCTTGGCAGTTTCTCCGCTAATCCTGCTGTGTGATATCACACCGATGTCATCCAATCTCACTAGGCTTCATATGTTGCGAGTAAGTCGGTTGCATTGTTCCGTGCTTCAGGCCCATTTACAATGAACACAGGCTTGGTACCATTATGGGAATGAACGTCCGGCTATTTTAAGGAAGGTGGAAGGCTTATTGTGGAAAGAGTTGTTCCGTATGGCCCGCGGTGAAGTGACATCCGCCGTAGCGCTGCAATCGTTTATGGAGGTTGCACTTCCGTTGGTCTCTCTTGCGAAGCCTGAGCAAGACTTTTTTAATCCACGTGAGGGGTCCAAACTGGATTTATGAATTAGGTGTAGACTGATGATGTTGCTGTCTCTTAGGTTTTGGCAAGCCCGCTTTAATGCCTGTGGGTTTGTCCTATGTTGCAGCCGATTCCCCTTTGGACATTCACGAATGGAATTCAAGTCCCGAGCGACGGGGGACTATAGTGGAGATTGGATCTAGCGACCATGAAGTTTCCGGGAATGACTCTGATGAAGGTGTGTCGCTGTAGTTCGTCGTTCAAGTTGCTTTCCGTCTTGAACATTCTTTTTGTAGATATCTTTTCCAACGATCCTATTGCCGACAACGCTGTTGTTTTGTCCAGCTCGCTGAATGTCAACTCGTTTTCTGAGAATACAGTTGTCCAGCTGCGAGCAGCAGCTTATTCTGGGGCTGACTCGTCGTGGAGCTCTGATCCATCTGATTCGGACGGTATCCTTCTCAATAACGCGCTCCAATTTGCTTTGACCGGCGGAGAGATAGACATGGACTCTATGACATCGGTTGGGTCACATTTTTCACCGACCACTCTCGCTCAAGTAGGCGGCACGATGCGACTCGATATTCGAGCTCCTGAAACCACTCCTTCGGTTCCGCTTATTGGCTGGGATAGGTCGATTCGCCCTCTTCAAATTCAGGAGAATGGTACGAGCCTTCGTCACGATTCGATAGTGGAAACGCTGGACAATTGTAGGCGATTTTTTTCTCCTCCCATCGTGACTGTTTGACCCCCTGACCCCTAGGTGGATCCTTCTTCAACACGTCGTCTTCTCTCTCGTCCGAGGCTGTTTTGGATTCGAAAGTTGTCGGAGAGACCGAGAAATTTACAACGTCCAAGTCAAGACGAAAAGCTGTCGTCGTACACAAGCCTCCATTTGACAGGCCGTTGACGGTGGAATGGAGAGACGTGAGTGATCTGTCTCTTTTCCTTGTCATGCTAACGGCATCTTGTCAGCATATCATGGGAGACGGATATGTATTGATGTCACCTACTGGGGTACAAACCGCTTACTGGCCTGCATCATACGTAGGTGCACTGTGTTCTTCGCCTGTGATGTAGCTTTAATTTCTTTTGGCTAGAACATGCGAGATTTAGATATAATCGACCAGCTCATGTCCCGAGCCAATTCGTATCAACGCTCTCACAACAAACAGCAGTTGTTCCTGAAGGTGACTCTGAACCTAGATGGAGAATTGAGTGACGAAGCATTGTTGCGGTCTGCCAACGGGTCTCCTGTCGAGGGTTTCCGTATTCTTGAAACCGGGGATTATTTCAAACTCGATTTGGAGGGTAAATTGTCGGTGCTACTGTCTCAACAGGCTATTCTTATGAAAGGATTTACGGGGAATGTTTCTGTTACAAGGCAGTTATTGAACGACATTGGCTCGTGTTCAACGGTGCGGGAATGTATAGGTGTGTGTCTTGTTGTATTAGCCGGGTTTATATTGAGCTCAGCTACCTTGCAGACCTATCGTTTCGGTGGACGGATCCCTCTGTGAAGGACTTGTACACGTCTGCCTCCTTCCTCGATTTGATAGCTCAGATAGAACGGGGGCATATTGGTTCTTCATTTTATTTCCCGGCTATACCTCGACACAACGAGAAGTACACCACGCCTTCGTTATCTTCAAACGTTTTCTCGCATCGATATACCGCTGGCTTCCCAGGATATGATATCAGCCAGGACTGTTCTCCTCTTCGGTCTAACTGGCACTTTGTCGCTCCCGCGAATGTACTGCACCACGGATCTATGGCTCCCAATGGCTTCGATACAGAGATACATGTAGAAGCTGGTGTGGTGTTGGTGTTCTTGGGCCGATCCGATCCAATGTCCTTTCTAGCTACCCATGATAGCTTTAGGACATCCCACGGGCTTCTCGATGGGTTTCCAACCGTGCAAGGCGTTCTCTTATTTGCCGGTGACAGAGTGTTAGTTGCATGTTTTCTTGATTCAAGTGACAGTGATGTTGACGTTTCTTTGATGGCAACAGTGTATTCGGACCTGGAATACCGTATTATCTCCTCACGGTGAACCCGTCGGTGTGCCATGGATCTTATTTCTACAACACTGCGACTATGGAACAGACCTATTGGTCATTCACACATCATCACCTTGCTACAAGCCTCGATTATCCACTGTCCGTTCCTCACGATCACGATATGATTTGCAGGATGGTCTTACATTGGCATGATGCTATCGTTCGCTTTCCGGCCGAATATCTGCGTGGTTGTAGCGAGCATGATAGCACGGTTCATCACGTCCCAAATGTGCTTTCCTCCGAAGGCGTTATTCAGCTATTTTCGATGTCTGCTTTAGTTCTGGCTGGGGGGGTCCTTACTCGAGAGCGTTACACCTCTGACGGTAATTGGAGGAAGCTAGACAGCCTTTATCGTCGCTGTCGAAGGGCCATTCATGAGATCCTCTCGGTGTTGGATTCTTGTCTCGCCTTTAGGCAGGGTGACCAGCAATCGCCATTTGGGGTCGTAGATCTATGGTCGATCTACATTATTCAACAATGCAGCGCGTTGTTGGCATTAATAGGCACGCTTGGATACACGCAGTGGATGGATGCCGTGGTCGCCAACATTCGCATGGATCTGGAGGACGAGCCTGTTGTTGTTGATGGAGTAGACGTGGTTACGGGAGGTTCCAAATTTGTCTTCCATAAACATCCCGACTGGAGCTTGACCCGTGATGACTGTACGTCCTTTGCATGGAAGTATGGAGACGAGTTTCGAGCAGTGTATAGCATCAAGATTGCTAGTGTGTCGTTAAAGGGTTTCGAAGGTCGAAACGAGGTTCACAGTGGTTACGTTTCATCGGGTCCAGGAGGGGTCAAGCGTAGGCGTGTCTTGCCTTCGGCGAACAATAGTTCCTCTTCACCTGTACGATTTATTAAAGGTTAATCCTGACAATTGTATCATAGCTATTCGTTTACATATTTAGATTATAGAATTGGAGCTGATCTCGTGTTATGATGTAATGCAGTACAACAGGGGACACGTTGAACCACCTGTCTCCCTTGTCTTCTACTTTTTCTAAACGAGTATCCAAAAACTTCTGTTTCAACTTCTGAGATGGTCATTTGCTTCGCTTTTCCCGCAAGGACCTGGGCGGTTTGTTTTGTTGTCCGTGCGTAGATTGAGTCCTCTCATGCATATCCAAACTGACTCCCTAGCAGTGTTTTGGCTGTCCGTGGTATCGTTCTTTCCACATTCGCAACTGCCTTCGCAGCTGGACTCGTCCAGCTCAGCGGCCCTCGTGGCATCCTCACCTCACCGGGATCAGCCCTCTTGCTGCCCGTGTATACCATACTTTTCCGCTGTAAACGAACAGCATCCTTTAATCCAATCGAACAATACAAGTTCCAGTAGAAAGAAGATCAGCCCGCCTCCCGTCAACCTGCAAGCAAGATCTCGTACTCATTGTTCGCCTTTTGTTCACCAAACTCGTGGTCATATTCTCGACGTGCAACTTCCACTCCGTCTTTCGAAGTTGCCCTATACATATCGGAAATCAGTATCAGTTCGCTGCGGTTCTGCTGAATTGGCAACTCTGGTTCGTAGCCAGGGCTTGCTGGCCCAATCTAAGCGCCAGATTTCATCTTTCCGTTTGCCTTGTATGCTCGTTGCAGTCACGCTGCTCTCCGCCGCCCAAGCTGTGTTTTGTGAATTAGAGTTGATAGACAGTCTCCGACTTTCGTTTTGTTGGCGTTTCAATTGGCTAGGATTCCAATTTTTCCGCTCCGTGCTCTTCAGGCACGATTCTATTGCTCTTTGGCGTACTTTTGTTTACAGTTGCCGTCGATTGCCTGTCTCCCAGTTTGGGCGATTCGTCAATCTGGCAGTTACCTGGTCCGATACACGAATGTCGGTTGGTGGGACACTTTCTAATGCTCGCGCGCTGTTAGAGAGTGCGGCATTTGCGTTTGTAGCGTCATACTACAGTCAGGTGCAGGTCTGGTTCGTACGATATTTATTGCTTTCCCAAGGTAACAGTCGTTATCGAATGTGGTCTGCCGATGAACGATTGCCCTCCAGGAGGGATGGGATGAGACCTGACTGTGCATCCCTTTATCAATATGGGGGCAGACGGAAGCCTAACATCCCCTTTTCTTTGCTTGACGGCACTGTGCTCAGTAGTACGGTTGAGCGTGACGAGTTGTGGGCCGCTCGTTTTACATACCACTCTCATGCTCGTAGTGTGGACAGCAGAAGAGTGACACCCAACGGGAATTATATCCAGTCGGACATCTCGCCTCGCTCATTACTGCCGTATATCGGTGTAAGAGACAAACGTCTCCTCGCTGCCACTCATAAAGCACCCCGTGCTTCGGATATGAATGCTGCTGACCTTGATAGGTTTTTCTCGAGCCATCAGTGCGACGTCTGCGTAAACTGTGTCACATCCTTCAATGTGTTACCCCCTGTCAAACAAAGAAAAGCCTCGACTCAGCACACCAGAAGAGCGAAGCCTAAAACATCTGGCCCATGGGATTCAAGAGCTGTGTCGTATATTGAATCGTGTTTACTACCCCGAAGTGACTTGCCATCATCACCGTATCCTCCATCACCCGCCGACGGTAGGTTGGTGCATGATATTTTGAGAGACGCATGCCGGAAGTTCGACCCCGATGAATTTGAAGAGGCTGGCTGCGCTGTTTGTGCTCAACTCTGTAAAGTAAAGGATCTGCGGCCCTTGCAACATTCTAAAGGACTCTTACGCCTGTTGGCAGTCGATGGTGTTACCCGGAAAGAGCGTAGAAGCTCTAGCGAACCTATCGTCGACGTTCCAGGTCCAGTCTGTGCATCAAGTTGCACTCGGATATGTAAAAGCTGCCGATCATGTTTGATGAATGGCCGTGTGCCTAAACAGTCACTTGCTAATGGATTATGGTTGGGTGAAGTACCTTCTGAGCTAAGTAATCTGTCTTTTGCAGAGAAGCTTCTTGTAGCCCGTGTAAGGCATACTGCATGTTTTGTTCGTATTGGAACATCTGGGCAAAAGATGAAAGCTAATGCAATGGCGTTTGAGGCCCCCATCCCAAAGGTTTATGATATTCTTCCACCTCCTAGAGCAGATATTGATGAGGTTCTAGCTATACTATTTACTGGCCCTACACAACCTACAGCAGAAGATTATCACAGGACACCATTATTAGTGCGTCGCAATGTGGTCAAGAATGCTTTAACATGGCTTATTTTAAATCATTGTGATTATTCAGATGTAAAGCTGTCTGAATCTAACCTTGCTGAATATGATGAGAACATGCCCCCGTGTGCTGTTATGTGGAAAGAGGCCCTTCACAATATAACCACTGAATCTGAAGCTGTTTATAATAACATAGTTGAGGACGGTACATCTGATGGTCAATGTTCCTTTGTAGTTCATGGTATCACTGGACACCAAGTGTCAGAAAGTACAAAAGCAGAGATCATTGGACTTGCAGCAAATCATTTCAGTCATGGTGGCAAAGTGTTAGGCATTGGCCGCAAGGAGCATGGTGAATCAATTTGGCACAATCCAACATTGTATACAAGAATGTTTCCATGGCTGTTTCCGTATGGCCTTGGTGGACTTGGATTGGGAGTGTTGAGTATGACCGAGCATATTCGATTCTTGCTTCTTTATCATGATAAGCGGTTTCAATTTGATGAGAACTTCTCCATAGTTACTTTCAGTCATGAACAAGTTAAATCTGCAACACAAGCTGGATGGCTGCTTGCTGATAAAGCTTCCTTTAGCAAGGTAGCAGACCGGCTGCTCAATTTAAATCAGACAGTGCTACAAGATATTTCTGAATGTATGGCAAAGGGGGAAAAGGTTTCTCCTTCAAGTAATGAAGAAAGTAATTGTTTTGCAGCCCTGTCTGATTTGGATCGAGTAGCTGGAAAGGTGTCAGGTTCATTAACGTCTAAAAAATATATGCGCAATGAAGTGTGGTCCCTCATCTCTCATCGAGGTGCACCAAGTTGGTATATCACTATATCTCCAGCTGATAGTTTGCATCCCCTGTGCATCTATTTTGCTGATAACCATCAAATGTTCTTGCCACTGGTCCGAAAGGAAACTCATCGTCTACGTCAGATTGTGAGCAATCCTACTGCATGTGCAAGGTTCTTCAACTTTATGGTTCAAGTTCTTCTAACAGACATTTTTGGTTACCGCTCAACCCATCGTGGACTCTATGGTGATCATGCTGCTCACTATGGAGTTGTAGAGCAACAAGGAAGGTTGACACTTCACTTACATATTTTACTGTGGATTAAAGGTGCTCTTAGCCCACAGCAAGTTCGTGCTAAGCTACGATCAGGAATGAAGGCTTTTGAAGCACAGATTATAGCCTATCTTGAAAGTGTTTTCTCTGGTGATTTCATTAATGGAACTTCAGAGGATGCAGCCAAGGCTGAAATAATAGCTGAGGAAACAGCGGGATATGATTCACCTATTGATACGTTACCTGTTGAGCCACCAGAGATGTGTATTGTACATCCAATTAACAATAGAGCTGAAGAGTGCAAGACTTGTGTAGCATATGATATCTGGGTTACAAGCTATATGCGTACTGTAAATGACCTCGTTTATCGTTCAAATGTACATAAATGCGACAGAAATCTGAAGAAAGATGGAACCTACAAGAAGAGACACTTATATAGAAACTGCAGGGATAACAAGTGGGGCAGATGCCGTGCCCGTTTTCCAAGAACTATTGAAGCTACAAGCCGAATAGATCCAGATACAGGTGCCATTATACTGAAGAAAAATGAAGCATGGTTTAACACCTTCTCGTATCCACTTACCTATGTAATGAGAGGGAACACTGATGTTACCTATCTGGGTTCAGGAACAGCAATCAAATCTGTTGTTCTGTATGTTACTGATTATATTACAAAGGCCTCTCTTAAAACACATGTGGTGTTTGACGCAATTCTGGCTGTCTTTTCAAAAAACAACAGTACCCTTACTGGGCCTGAAACCAGTCAAGAAAAGGCCAGAAAGCTTATGACAAAAGTGGTTAATTTGCTTACTACAAAGATGGAGTTTGGGGCACCTTTAATCTGCTCCTACCTACTTGGATATCCTGATCATTATACAGATCATCGGTTTATACCACTTTACTGGCAACAGTATGTTGCTCGTGTTCAGCGTGAATGTGATTCTGCTAGTGTTCTGGAAGTCAATGAAAAGGTTGCATTATTGAAGCGGGGAAATCGGATTATAGGTCTTTCTCCTGTCACTGATTATGTTAGTCGCCCCACTGAGGCCAATGCTGTTAGTTTATATGACTGGATCCGCATCTCTCATCGAGTGACATTAAAGTTTGCTAGTAAAAAATCAAGGAGTATGAGTAAAGCTGAATTAGCAAACAATTGTAATATTGGTAATAAGGCAACTGAAGCATCCCACATTCAACCTCAGGCTAGGTTGCCTAAAGGGTTCTTTTATTATCACACATCTCATGACCTGGTAGATACACATGTTGCACGTGTTCAAAAGGATAGTGAAAAACTAGTTGTTAACTTTACTGGTGCTGTTTTGCCAAGACGTGATCAGGGTGACTATGAATACTACTGTTGTACCATGCTGACTTTGTTTAAGCCATGGCGTACAGGCGCGGATTTGAAACAAGGCTTCTTGACATGGAGTGATGCCTTTAATCAGTATGAGTTTTCAGACAGACAGAACTCTTTAATGAACAACTTCATGATACGATATGAGTGTTTAGATGCACGGGATGACTACCATGCACAGTTACGTAAAGGAACCGAGCTTCATAGTAGCTGGGATCCTATGATTGATATTCTGGAGGATTCTAATGATGATGTTCTTAACGTGCACTCAATTCCCGAGCTACATGATACTGTAGATCCAGTTGGAACTAACACATCAACTGATACTCTAGGATTTGAAGACGCTGCTCAGCTTTCACAATATACTTTGAAGCATCGAAAGCATCTAGCTGAAAAGTCTGCAATTCGTTCGCTATTGCAGCGATGTGAATGGGATAAGTCAAATTCAGCTTATACATGTGATATGGATTATGATCGACATGCTAGGCTTCCTGTTCTTCCACAGTCTCATTGGAGGACAACTGTTGCCATGAAGCGAAAGGATGTTCTAGAACAAAGGGCAAATAATGTCCCAAGCAAGGTGCGATCAGACTTCATACATCGTCGAAACAATAGACATGGCTTGATGGCTGTAGACGATGTAAAGGTAATTGATCAACACTACCTGGAGCGTTCATACAGACCAAACCATGAATTTCAACATATTGCTAGTACATTGGAGAGATTTGCTTTGAATGAAGAACAGGAACGTGCTTTTCGTATCATAGCTAATCATGTTTTAAGCTTGACTAAGGACCAGCTTAAAATGTATATTGGTGGCATGGGTGGTACTGGAAAATCAACTGTGCTACGAGCTCTTATTCATTTCTTTGCAATACGTAATGAGTCATACAAACTACTGGTTGTCGCCCCAACAGGTAGTGCAGCTGCTTTACTTGGTGGCTCGACCTATCACTCGGCATTCGGTATAAATGACTATACTGAGTCTGATGCTAACTTGCCACTCATTCGTGATCGGCTGATGGGTGTTTCTTATGTATTCTTTGACGAAGTCTCTATGTTGTCAGCATGGGAACTATATCGTATAAGTCGACAGCTTAGTCAATGTCTTCTTCATGAAGATAAGGAGTTTGGTGGACTTAACATGATTTTTGCAGGTGACTTTGCTCAGCTTCCACCTCCAATGGGTGGTGAGGCCATATCATTATATAGTCGACGCATTGGTGCGTTCCGAAGCACACCACGCCAGCAAGAAGAGGCTATAGGTAAATCACTCTGGCATCGTGTAACTACGGTGGTGATGTTAAGACAGAACATGCGTCAGACCTGTCAGAGCGAAGCTGATGCTAAGTTCAGGACTGCATTGGAAAACATGCGCTATCGCAACTGTACAGGTCAAGATATTGAATATCTGAAATCACGAGTCACTTCAAATTTACCTGGTGCAACATCAGTCTGTGACCCTGATTTCCGTAACATAGCTATTATTACTGCTTATAATGCCCAGAAAGATGAAATTAACTCCATTGGCTGTAAACGTTTTTCTACTGAACAAAACATGCAATTGATGGAGTTCTACTGTGAAGATATTATCAAAAGCAGTAATCGAAAGTCATCAAGAATAACTACTGACCATAATGCAATTCACCTAAAGGCTATGACACCACAATGGCAGGAGTATCTGTGGACCCTTGATCCTAGTGCTGGTGATTCATTAGTCCCACCTAAATTGGCCTTGTGTAAAGGCATGCCAATAATAATACGTAAAAACCTAGCAACTGAGCTTAATATTACTCGAGGTCAAGAAGGTACTGTATATGGATGGATCTCCAAAGGTCCGTCCAACAGGCAACAACTTGATACATTGTTTGTAAAACTTACTAATCCTCCATGTGATGTGACAATTGGTGACTTGCCTGTTAATGTTGTACCGATAACCCCTACATCTGATTATGTAACAATTAAGATGCCATATGGCAAAGGTAAGACGCTGAAGGTATATAGAACTCAAGTTGATGTGGCACCATGCTTTGCTATGACTGACTTTTCCTCGCAAGGAAAAACCCGTCCACGAAATGTGGTGCACTTGAACAATTGTCGTGACTTCCATGGTTATTATACAGCATTGTCCCGCAGTGCTACATCCAGTGGAACCCTTATACTGCAGAATTTTGATCCTGGAAAGATAACTGGTGGTCTCAGAGACTCTTCGCTACGTCAAGAATATCGAGAACTTGAGTTGTTAGATGACATTTCTAAACACCGTTATAATGGAACACTTCCATTTACTGTTCGTGGAGACACTCGCAACACACTCATTCAGTCATATAGAGGACATGTGGGTTTGGACTATGTGCCTTCTGGGCTGTATCCTACTCTTAAGTGGTCACAGGTTGACCCTTTAGAGCATGTTGATGTTGATGATGTTGCATGGAATATCATACAGCATAACACGAGTAAAAAGAATGATGATACAGTTGCTAAAACCAAAGCTGACTACAATGTTGACTTGCTATCATTTAAATCCCCTGTGAATGCAGCAGATCATGGCAAAAGCAAACCTGCAGCTTTAGCCAAGACATCTAACACTGCAACTCTGCCTTTTGCAGTGACAGTGGGTTCAAAATTCACCAAGACTAGCAGTGCTAGTAAACGAGGTTTGCCCAAAATTACAGAGCCCTCAAATGACCGTGCTTTCAAGAAGCCCCGTATTGAGTCTCCCTTGGATATTCAAGTCGTCACTAATACACTTCCTGCTCCTGTTTGGCAGAACAACAGTTGTGCTTTTGATGCTGTACTCGATGTCCTTTGGCCATTATGGAGCTCCAATCCAAGACGATGGTCAGAATATTTTGATACCAGTAACAACAATACTCTGAGCTATCTATCTTCATTGTTTCATTTATGTACTGATGATGCTATTTCAATCACTGAAGTGCAGAATAGATTGCGACTCGACTTGATTCGTCTCTATCCAAATCGTTATGCATATGGTGCTTTTACAGCTATGTATGATCTTGTTTGTGATGTACTAGAACAAGAAGTTACCCCTGTAACATACTTGGATAAATGTGCAGCATGTAACCGCGTTACAGAAAGAGCAAGAAATACGCGCTCAGCTATGGTCCTGAACCAGCCCAGCTGCTTTGTAGCTTCTATTTCTAGCCTACTTGAACAATACACCCAAAATCGTGTTTTAAACATAATGCGGACTTGTTCTGAATGCAATGGGGATATCACTTCACAGTATGTCTTCACGTCCCCACCCGAGTTGCTTACCTTCAAGATCCATGAGTCCGGGACAGATCGTGTTCTTCCCTACGTTGACACCGGCTTGTCTCTGCCGGTCAATAATCGCTTGTATTCATATCGGCTTAATGGTGCCATATATTTTAATGGCGGCCATTTTGTTACACGGCATATTGATAGGGAGTCGAGGGTATGGTTTCATGATGGCATGTCTCAAAATCCAACTCAATATATATTCAACTTTAATCTCAACACTGGAGCGTTTGACTTCCGAACATGTCGAGGATATAAAGCGACGCTGGTATTTTACTCATTGGTACCGACAATATAGTCTCCTTTTTCACAAAGGGATGCAGTCGTCGCGTGATGTTAGGTTCTTCTGTCCTCGTTATCTGAGCCAAACGTATACAGTATAGGATTTTCGGCTTCTTGACATCCAATCGGAAACATGTCCAAAGAGATGCACTTCTGGTTGACGCTTGGTTGAACTAGGACCTTGTAAGCGGAGATGCCTGATTTCAACAAGAGCACAGACCACAGTTAGATTCCCTGTTTCGCTACGTATGATGCCTTCGCGGTCTCGCTGTCTCATACTGAGCGTAAGGTACATGGTTTACCTACTATTCCTTCCAGTGAACCAATACGCGTCGCTGCCTCTTCAAGAGAACCTTCTTTACGTGACCTGAATAGGTCCTGTTGGTTGTCGGATAACCAGTGGACGGTGACGTGTTGACAAGTTATCCAGAAGCGAACAACCATCAAGTTTCATCGCTCCATCGCAACCTGACCCAGTGACACGCACCACCATACGAACTTCAATCCATGCTCTGCGTGTGGTGACTTGTCAGGACCTGCAGTTGTGCATCGACCGGTACTCACATTCGTCCCTCCTCCGGAACCGCATTGAACCAGAACATCCTCCCGAGCCCTCCTATAGATGCGTCTCCGTCTGTCACCGTTGACTAGTGTCGTGCAACGGTTCCAACTGTATTCCTGGTATGACCCGGAAAAATTGTGTGTGAGGGCGATGGGTCGGAATATCTGAGGTGTAGAGCGTGTGGAGAGTTTCATGAAACACCAGTGGACATCTCGCAGGTGTGTACGTTCATGAGCGATTCTTTTCGGAGGGAGTATTTCAATGTGTCAGAAGATTTTCCGGGCACTGATGATGGTCTATTTACCCTTTTCAGGAAGGGATCTTCTCTTGGGATGGCATCGTCCCCTGAGTGAGGTTCGTATTTGCGGCAGTGGCTGTATAGATCAAGTTTTGCCAGGAGAGCCCGAATGATATAGTGGAAGTCTCGGCCTATCGACGACTATGACGCGTCATCAGTTGAGTCGTGTTCCAGCAATGAAGTGACAGGATGAATTCTTTGTTATTCTTTCTGATTGGCTGCATTGACTACGGTCTACCGTTCTGTGATACAAGCTCGCCATAAATTTGCGTTGTAGTCTCCCGCTGTTCCCTTGTGTGTCCCCACCTTTTCTTCAGTGTAGATCTATGTTTATCTATCTATCTATCCTAGTCTACGCCTGCTTATATTACAGTGTCCTCCAGAAGATAGGAGACGAGAGGAGCTACCCACCATCTCCTGCGGATAAAACACCGGTCTTTATCCATAAATCGTCAAACGTCTAAGCAGTCAGTCGGTATTCAAACGCGAACAAGTAGCATTGTACTGCGATTCGGAGTAGGTCATAAATTACAGCATTATTTCGAGTATCTTGACCTTTTTTCTCTTATCCGTGTTATTTCTTCCACTCGAAAACATCTACAACACTTCTTCGGCGCAGTGGCCTCTGTCAACTGGATCCTTATCCGCGAGACGCTCATACAACCTGGTGTGATAGGAGTCGAAAAAATATAAATGGAGTATTGGTGAACCAGGGACGTAGTTGGATTAAGACGTATGCTGTTCGTTCATGCAAAAGATGGCGCGTGATTTCCGTTGACAAAAAGATGTCATTTCGTCCTATAGATTGAAAGGTGCGCGGTGATGGCCCAGCCGGCTGTGTAGCACTTTTGTAAAGGCCACTGTTAACTAACCATTAAGTAACCTTAGATCCTTTACAAAGGCCAGAGTTAATGGCTGGTTAGGCCAAAAAGGGAAATTCTTCGGCCTAGCTGGATTCCATTCCCTGGATTCACTTCCTAAAAGGGCAGGAACTTTGGGAGAAAGATACAGTCCGCTTTTTTTGTTCCAAAAAGGGCAGGAGAGGGATTCCCAGGCCCTGGGAAACCCTAATAGGGTGTTTGGGGCGCTTTTGGGCGCTTTTTTGAGCGCTTTTTTAACAGGAAAATTATTCCCACCATCTGGGGGGTCATATAGGATGCCTCCCTGCTCCGCTTTTGGCTTCCCAAAAAGGAAGGTAGCCTTCCCAGGCCCTGGAAAAGCATTGTGAGCGCTTTTGGGCGCTTTTTTCAGCGCTTTTTTAACAGGAAAAATATTCCCACACCTCCTGACATCATCTGGCATGGTCCCTGATGCCTCCCTGCTCCGCTTTTGGCTTCCCAAAATGGAAGGTGCCCTTACCTCACTTTTTTTCACCTACAATCAATGCATTGGGGGGCTATTGGGGCATGCTGGGGGACTATTAAAATCGCATTTTTGAGAAAATATGTTCCAATATGTCCCAGAAGTATGCCCCTGCAATTGGAGAGCAGGGGAATGCAAAAAAAGCGGTCCAAATATGGTAATTCAGGAAAATGGCCTATTGGATCTTGGGCTACAGGCCAGATATTGACATGGGGTAAGTTGGAGGACCTAGATACATCAAATACAAGCCTGGGCATACCAAATAGTACATAGATTAGTGGGGTAATGGTGCTTAAATATCAAAAATACTGAAAATCTCCGAAATTAGGGGAATAAAATTACAGGATGGGATGTAGTGCAGCTAGGGCTTAGATATTGTGAATCAGAGATGATATATATGTCCCCTTGCTTCGTTTACAATCCTGGAGAGCTGCCTATTTTTCTAGATTTATTACAGCTAAATTCGCTTTTTTTGGACATTGGTAATACTATACCACAGGGAATGATTGGGATGGGCTAATTCTTGTTCATAACCCACTTTAGGGTGTATAGATGACGAATATATACTTGCCCAAGCACTCCTGTATGTGCAACACCTTGTTCAATCCAATGTATTGTACAGTTATGTAACACAGGCAGTAGTACATGAATAGCACCTCAGGGAAGCATCCCAGCACCAAGAGGAGTTCAGAATCGAGTTCAGGCACCCAAAATACACTTTCCTACTATGAAAGGATATTTTTTGATTACATCTGTATGTCGCTACATAAAAAATACATAAAAAATCGCATTTTTAGGGGTTTTTTTGTACTGGAGGATGGGGATTGCTCCTAAAATCACCAAAAGTGAATGAGAGACCGTTCACTATGCATAGAACAGGAATATCAATTGCCTCCATGAACCCCATGACAGGAATCCTTATGCCAGATGCATCAATTCTTGCACAATTACAGAAAACATATAATATGGATGTAGTATTGCAGGGATTGATCTGGGGACTTGGGGAACCTCAAAATCGAATTCAGGGTGGAAAATCAGTTAAGAATATGTCCAGGGTTGAAGGAAATCCATCCACAATTGACTTCAATATGCATAGATCAAGTTAAATGCACAAGTATATGTGCAACATATGTTAACTATATGCATAAAACTTGTCAGATACATATCTCAAGCTACAGTGATTGGATTCCTTTCAACCCTGGACATATTCTTAACTGATTTTCCACCCTGAATTCGATTTTGAGGTTCCCCAAGTCCCCAGATCAATCCCTGCAATACTACATCCATATTATATGTTTTCTGTAATTGTGCAAGAATTGATGCATCTGGCATAAGGATTCCTGTCATGGGGTTCATGGAGGCAATTGATATTCCTGTTCTATGCATAGTGAACGGTCTCTCATTCACTTTTGGTGATTTTAGGAGCAATCCCCATCCTCCAGTACAAAAAAACCCCTAAAAATGCGATTTTTTATGTATTTTTTATGTAGCGACATACAGATGTAATCAAAAAATATCCTTTCATAGTAGGAAAGTGTATTTTGGGTGCCTGAACTCGATTCTGAACTCCTCTTGGTGCTGGGATGCTTCCCTGAGGTGCTATTCATGTACTACTGCCTGTGTTACATAACTGTACAATACATTGGATTGAACAAGGTGTTGCACATACAGGAGTGCTTGGGCAAGTATATATTCGTCATCTATACACCCTAAAGTGGGTTATGAACAAGAATTAGCCCATCCCAATCATTCCCTGTGGTATAGTATTACCAATGTCCAAAAAAAGCGAATTTAGCTGTAATAAATCTAGAAAAATAGGCAGCTCTCCAGGATTGTAAACGAAGCAAGGGGACATATATATCATCTCTGATTCACAATATCTAAGCCCTAGCTGCACTACATCCCATCCTGTAATTTTATTCCCCTAATTTCGGAGATTTTCAGTATTTTTGATATTTAAGCACCATTACCCCACTAATCTATGTACTATTTGGTATGCCCAGGCTTGTATTTGATGTATCTAGGTCCTCCAACTTACCCCATGTCAATATCTGGCCTGTAGCCCAAGATCCAATAGGCCATTTTCCTGAATTACCATATTTGGACCGCTTTTTTTGCATTCCCCTGCTCTCCAATTGCAGGGGCATACTTCTGGGACATATTGGAACATATTTTCTCAAAAATGCGATTTTAATAGTCCCCCAGCATGCCCCAATAGCCCCCCAATGCATTGATTGTAGGTGAAAAAAAGTGAGGTAAGGGCACCTTCCATTTTGGGAAGCCAAAAGCGGAGCAGGGAGGCATCAGGGACCATGCCAGATGATGTCAGGAGGTGTGGGAATATTTTTCCTGTTAAAAAAGCGCTGAAAAAAGCGCCCAAAAGCGCTCACAATGCTTTTCCAGGGCCTGGGAAGGCTACCTTCCTTTTTGGGAAGCCAAAAGCGGAGCAGGGAGGCATCCTATATGACCCCCCAGATGGTGGGAATAATTTTCCTGTTAAAAAAGCGCTCAAAAAAGCGCCCAAAAGCGCCCCAAACACCCTATTAGGGTTTCCCAGGGCCTGGGAATCCCTCTCCTGCCCTTTTTGGAACAAAAAAAGCGGACTGTATCTTTCTCCCAAAGTTCCTGCCCTTTTAGGAAGTGAATCCAGGGAATGGAATCCTGGTGGGCCGAAGAATTTCCATTTTAAGAATAACCTGTGGCCTTTGTAAAAGGTCTACGGTTAGTTAACAGTGGCCTTTACCAAGTCCCTACACCGCCAGCTGGATGGCCTATAAAGACGGAGGTATTAACATTCTCGACCGAAGTTGGAGAATACGACTGAAGCATAGATAGCTAGCTGGTATCGCCATCTGTTTCCAAGAACATCGGCGATCCTGTCTTGCCAGTGTCGCCTTTCGTCGTCGAACTGTAAGGGCCTTGAAGACAGTTACTATTGACACTATCGATGCAACCCCTGAGATCAGGCCACCCGTGCAGAGCAACTCTTGCAGGTTGTGTTACGAGCAGGTGAACGCAGGGTGTTTCGTGGAGGGAGGTGGGTTTCGAAAGCATGTTGCAACTTCTTTATTCGGCTTGCTGCTGGAACCTGCAGAAGGATTTGACCTCGCAGGGCTGCCTAGTTGGAGGGTGCTTACCGTATTACACAAGTTTCCTTTCACTGTTCACATAACCGTTGAGCTGCCCTCGCCGCATCGTCTCCATGATATGTGCACCTCCGGGTTGGACTATGACAACCGTCAAACATATCCGCATCAACATCCTTCCCATCAACAATACCAGTAGACAGTTCACATGATATTTTCACCTGGGTGGTTCGTGAGGGATCAACGATGACCAGAGTAGGTGGGCTTTTGGCTCACTGGTGCTTTCTTGATGATTCACCTAAATGAGACGTTTAGTTAGCTTTCATAGCTGGATATTCTTGCTGACAACCTACCAGCCTTGCCATGAATCGTTCATGGCGAAGAATCACGGCAACTCGTTCCGGATTTGCGTATGTTTGTATCTCGGGGTTTCGGCTTGTCCATTCACCGACTTTGCCGACACAAGCTCTTCTACCACGTTCACCTCGCTCCCTTCTCGTTTGATTATCACCATGGCTGTCGTTACAGTGACACCTCTTGATAGTGTTGGTTCACTACGACATATCATTGCTCACGTGTGAAAGGTGATTTCGGTATGACTGTTGGTTTGTTTCCTGGAAGGATACCCAGCAGATCTCTTGACCTTTAGATGCCTTTCTCAAACTCGAACTCAAGCACTCCTTTACAATCCGAATCCCTTTCCTTTCAGTCGCCTTTCACGTCCATACCAAACCTGGACCCTTATTCGTCGTTTCAAACCTCTCCCTTTCAAATTTGGAGCAGTAGGGCGGCTCAAAGCTGGATTACCGGTTTGAAAAGGATAGCGTTGAAGTGATTGGTGACGATCCGAATCGTCGTGTTCACATCAAGGACAGCGACGAACGATATCGACTCTGATCAGGAAACACCGGTACTTAGGCGAGTCTCAACCTCTTCGCTTTTGCAAATTCAGTTCAATTAATGTCGATATCAGCATGCAATCTGGGTATCCTCTATCCGCGAAACCAGTGTCCAAGATTATCAGTCCCATGAAGCTCGAAGGTTTAATCGCTGGCTCATACAAATCATCCCTGTAGATCATGTGGTCCAACGCATGCTATCCATATGCTGATAATGTTTCCGTGAGTTTATGTATTGAATCGCTGTATGTCTTGCATTCATTAACGGACTTTTTGTCTATAACCATTCACGTCGGATCCAGAAAACATTGTGAAGTCGGATATCAGAGTTGGTGCTCTGAACATATAAGCGCCTGACATATTGGATGTACGTGCTACATTTGATCAAGGGATTCTTTAGCTAAGCTGCAATTTAGAGACATCCTGGTTATGAGCGCCAAATGGCCTTCTAGCCCACCGGGGGAGAGGAGGGGGGATCTTCAAACATGCTATCGTCAATAGGCACCGAGGTCAGCTAGCGAGAAAAGGATTGGCATGCGTGAACATGTGTTGCTCCTGGACACCAAACGTCTAGCTGGCTTCTGCGCGAACGGCTTTCGTCTCGAGCTGTTGGGGCGGAAACACTCTTTTTAGGTATGAAGCAAATAGATTCCTTACTGAGCTACCTTGACGCGCAAATTCGTAAAGTTCCCTCAAAGTTCGATTTATTCCTTCATTAGGAGTCATTCGAAGTATGTGCCTCTATAGACTTTCATCTTCCGCCCAACCGCACATTGATTCCGATGTTGAATACAAATTTGCTAGATCCGGTTCTCTTCTCAAAAGCATAGTCGAGGCAGCGATTGTTCCTTCTACATCCACCTGAGCGCCAATCTGTTATCAATGATACGACTACAGCGGTTGAACCAGGCTTACGTCTTGCCAAATCTTGGTCACTTGAGTAAGTATATCTGCTTCTTAATCGTCTTCCATTTCACGAGGCGCGAATAATCATTGTTGTCCCTCTTTAGTGTAAGCTCCAATCCGATTTCCGCGTGGCACTTAGTCGGCATCTATTCGAGTTGAGGTAAGGTTCAAAAATTAGACGATCGTTCTCTCGGCGCGTTCTGATAGCCTGTTCTCTGCAGGTCGCAGCTATCCATGCCGGCGCTTATGACGCATACAGGTTTAAACGCTCAGAATCTCTTTCACTCACCATCTCTGGGTTTCTTTCGAAAATTTTTAGACCGTTGCGAAGCTTCAATACCCTGCTTTCTTGCTGGCGCCGGGGGAGGGTACAGCAACTGTTCTGCGGAAGTTGAGCCAAAGGAGAAGTCGCCCAGTTCCCGTGGGAAACCAGTGTATCCGCTAGCGCGATCCTTGTCGAAAGTACGGCGTACGTCCTTTGGTCGCCACATCCTTAAGATGGGCCTCAGCTCATCGTTCTCGAAACCCCCGATACTCCGCTGTACGTCTTAACTCAGGGCCCCGAGATTCAAATCTGCTGAACTCAATTTCTTTTTTACTTAAACCCAGCTACATCCCACGAGCAAGCGTCACACCTATCCGTCCCCATCATGAGCCTTTATAGTGCCCTAGAGCTCCTGTAAGTCCCAATCTTGCGTCCTCGATGACTAGATTTGACCAACGTCCTCATTAGTAGCGAGAATGTCGTAGATTATGTCTTCCCGATGCTTTCTTTCGAGGTTTTGTCCGGCTTCGAAGCTAGCAGTCCCAAGGCCAGGAAGATGGTTCTCGCTTTTCGTCGTCGCAAGTTGGAGGTCTCTATGGGTAGATTCTGGTCGCCAAAAGATTTCGACGCGCTACTTGCCCTCCTCCATCATACTGGGGGACTCATCGTTGGTTCGGTTGCACTGGAGTCGCTGACTCGCCCCTTGCCTAACTTAGCGTTCGAATTGGCCGTTTATCAAGAGCTCGTCGCGATTATCGGCCATTTCTTCATCTCATCCGGTCTCATTTACCAACAATCCGACGCAGCAGCTGCAGCTGGCCACAGCCAAGCAGAAGCGTTCTATTACGACGTTCAAAATAGCACCCGCGCCACGTCTGAACACAGAAGCTACACTCGTACCGTGAACGGTGAAGACGCTGTAGCCGACGTCTACACTTTCGAATCCAACGATGGCTTGATTTACCAGCTCATAGCTGCAGCTCGTCATCCCCTAGAGGTGGTGTTAGGAATGGCCAACAGTATGTTATCTTTGCCTACAACCAATACATCATCTGATTTTACGCTTACGACGTGACAGCGCTTCACATGTGTTTTATGTCTTCCACCCACCTTGTCGCGCTCTATAGGGACGCCACTTTCAAAAATCGCGTTTGCCTCGACTTTAACGAACCTACAACCAAGTTTATGGCCGCTCGCACCTGGTATTTCGACGATCCGGTCTCAGTCAATCCGGTATCGGTAGCTGAAGAAACCGTCAATACCAACGACGATTTTTCGGTTCTTCTTCGACAAGTCGGAGACCGGTTTTGTCTCCTAGTTCCTTTAAAGGAGCGTTCATTCTCGAAAGGGTCGCTGGGTCTGGGCAAGCCGTCCATGTTATTCTGCCATTCTTGGCAACTCGCATATGACCAACGCCTTGCCCGTGTTACCTGGACGGTCGTGCAAGCCCCTACGCTTCGGCAACGCTACTTGGTAGCAACTCCGGTTTACGAAGCTTTGCTGTTCAACGTCCCACTTCGACTCTTTAGGGCCGTATTCCTTCTCAGTAGGATGCCAAGGATACAGCGTCGATTCCTGGACCAGAAAATTTCGAAGTTACTTCGCACTGCACACGAAACCATGGCTGGAACTAACGGTACATTGACCATGGTCGCAGATAGCATTTGTCTACCTTTCACGAGCTTCAGACGCGAGCATCCTGATCTCTCGGTAGACCAGCTGCCGACTGCAGCAGTAGGTACCGCTTTGTTTAATTTCGTTGCTGGAATTCCCTCTGTTTTAGCCTCCCGTGCCGACGTAAGGCAAAATTTCTTTTATTCACGCTTGCTGCAAACTGACTAGCTTGTGTCTTTTCAGGTTTTTATTCGCCTCGATGAACCAGAAACGTTACCAGGTAGTAGAGCCTGGACTCACATCGCAGTGGCTATTCCAGAAGAAGCCGAAGAAAGCACACAGCCGATGATGGATCAACTTTTTGGGATGCGGAACTTGTACCTCGAGTCACTTGAACTGACCCTCAACATCAGTACGTTCTTCAACTATATATGGGATGAACTCCATTTTGAACTACTCCTTCCAGTTCCTCGCAGCTTTCCCTTCGTATACGTGCTATGATTTCATGCCTTGAATAATACGCTTGCTTCACTCCTGTATTCCACAATGCTCCAAATCAAAATCTCTGTAGTCACAATGTATACGCCTCTCCGCATGCTTTTGAACGTCACTGTCAGCATATCTGAGCGCTTAATCGATTTGTCCTAAGTACGCCATCGTCTATCCCATTATAAGCGATACTTTTCTTTCAATTAACCTTTCAGGTCCACGCGCGCGACTCGAACGGGATAAGGATTGAGCATTAGCAGGTTTGGCTGCTTTGGAGTCGCACAAACTGGGGCAAAGACGCCAAAATACCTAGACCGCATAAAGGACCGTTATTCGAAGCCCCAGAAACCAAGCTTTCTTTTCGTGCCACCAGCTCACTTGAAAGTTCCTCGAATTTATACCTCTCTTCCAACTCCAATATCTCACGCAAATGGACAACATCGGCCAACCACCTGCGCCTATCCAAGATAACTTGGTGTGCGCACTCAACGGTGTCTTTGGCGGGGAAGCTTCGAGTACGTCTTCACGTCTTTACCTCTACCTATAACTGACTCGGGTTCGCGTCTGCTAGTAGGTCTCGACAGCGCCCTCGACATGTTGGACCTTAACCAGGTTGATGTCTTGGATAAAGTCGTACAGTTGATACTTCATAAGGGTATGTATACACGCAATCGTGTCTATCCATCTTGATGATTTTACCTTTGTCAGACTATATCAATCGATTTGTGGATCAAGCGGTTCAGCAGGACGTTGTCAATCCTAACGCCCAGCCACACGCGCCCACCACCGCTATAACCTGCGCTTGCGGCCGTGTGTTGACTCTTCCCACCCCGGAGGATAGGTGGTACGCTGTAACTGTAGGTCTTCGAATTGGGTTCGTTAAGGGATGGTAAGGCTTCATTTGCGATCGTAGCTGGGCTCGGCTCTGACCTTTCCTCAGGGATACAGTAAAGTCTCTCGTGTTGCACGTATCGGGAAACAAGTATTATTCTTGCGAGTCCAAGGCCGCTGCTCGCAAAGTATTCTTGTTCGCTTTGGCCGCCGGAAACGTTGGAGTGTCGAACATGATTGACCGTCCAGTCGCTTACACTCCAGTTCATAGGGATGCTGGAATGTTGTTCCCTTAACCGTCTTCTCTACGTAACCTGAACGAATGTCGTTGTACCATACCGTCAACTTGAATAACAGTGGTTTGATCGTAAGCCGCCGTGTGACTAAATCATATTCCCGGTTCCCTTAAACACCGAACTCGGGTTTGTCGACGGTTTACGTCGGCCCATTTCAAGCTAGTGATATGTGTAAGACAAAAGCCGAGAGCCGAGGTACCAGTGTGGTGGAGAGAATCTGGCGAGGCCTAAAAGCACCATATGATCAGTGACTATTTCAGTTTTTTGTCACTAATCACTCTCATTTACGGTACGTTGTTGTTGAACTCAATGCAATTATCAATTAGAATACATTCAACAGAGAAGATAAACAGGGTATTGGATTGCCCACCAAGTCACAGAGCCGTATCATACTGCGGTGGAACATCAATAATTACCGTACTCGTACTTCTAGTCTCTTCATCTACCTGAAACACAGGCGGCGGACGCCAGCCACTGTCTTCATGGAGAACTATCCGTGGATCTCTCCTTGGCCTTTGGCGAGGTTCCTCATGAATCTCGTGATTTGGTACTTGCACCGACGTTTCAACTCCTCCAACATCCTCGGCGCTTTGAGTCGTCTCATGAACCCTTTTCCGCCTCTTCTCCGATGCGGGCTGGGTATATGGAATAGTACTACCTGTGGCGTCATAGCAAAGGGACCATCTCCTTCGGTATCTCGATATCAAAGCAACCACAATGATCACGAACAATATTCCGCCCAAGACTCCTCCGACAATAGCAGCCGTGTGTTCGTTGCCGGGCTGAGGATCGGACGAGGTTGGAGTACTAGTAGGTGACGGAATGGAAGTTGGAATGGACGATGTCGGTATTGGTGTCTGGGTAAAGATGCTAAGACATCGTTTCGTTCAGGCCAAAGGCGCACAATTGGTGACAGTATAAGACACACCTAGATAGGCTAATCGACTGTTCGCTTGTAATACGGATGGTTGTATTGTTGCCCGCTAATGTCGATGATCCAACTTCAAGCGTTCTATTAACAACCTCAGCATAGAGACCCGGGACCGAATGATAACGACTAACGATGTTAGGGCTCCGGTGGTATTATTCTGGGACATAGAATCCCCGGACTCCGCAACCGCTGTAATGAATCCATCCCACTCGGCGAATGAACCACTATCAAGCGCGTCAGAACTGCGATTTGATGATGACAACAGGGTCAACGCACACGGCTCCTTCGAGCGATAAAGCCCTCAATTTGAACTGTCTACGATTGCAAGTCAGGCAGTAGCCGAAACTTGTGATGTACCACCCACCCAGGCCCATCGAGTGTCCCAAAGAATGCACTGTACGGTGAAGGCGTCGTGCCCTTTCGTGGTCCAATCGAAGGCTTTCGAGATCCGAGATCCAGCTGAAAACCAATTCTTTGCGGGTCACTCTCTCCTCGGGTGAATGAAATTGAGATACGTTCTTGGCCGGTGACGGTTATAGTCGTTGGATCAACCTTGTCGAATGTGAAGCCCTTAACAGTGATGAAGACTACCGGGATGCTAAGGAAAGTGGTTTCGTGTTAGAGGAATGGCATGGGAATGTGTTCAGCCGGGCTCACGCACGTCAAGAATCGGAGGCGCCGCTTCATTATGACCAAGAGATGAAGCTAGTAAGAGGGATTGAATAGACATGATTTGACGAGTTTAAATGCAATAAACACACGCAGCAACGACCATCCATCATGGAACTATTTGTGGAGTCCGAGTAGTCTAGGCGATAGTTGGCGATCGTGGTACCCTGTTGAACCATCATCAAGGGAACTAAGATGACACGACATTTGTCTTGGGGGAACTCGAAGCCTGAAATGAGAGATATCAGCTTCCTTCTTCATTTATTGATGAGAAGAACTCAAACTCACATCTACACTAATTTTAAACCAAAAGGGTCCATCAGATGACTGGGTTCCTCGTATCTTACATCTGGTGATGCGTCAATAGACAGCGTATGAGTATTGATGGACATTTGGTGTATCTCCATTGCCGCCTAAGCCTGGTGTATACAGAGGTGCATCCATCTCCGCATTGACTGAACCTTCAACTAACGGTAAGGACTATGACGATGTAGTGAGACTGCAGGAAAGACTCGAGTGCACAAGGTATAGATGACGGCGACAATCATATATGATTCGGAGAGGGAAGGTACAGTGACTAATCGAGCAGTGGACGGGGAACGGACATGTAAACAGTATAGTGTCCAGGGAGATGGTCTTTGACATTTCTAATCTTCCTCGCCAAGCGCTTCTGCTGAAATCCATACCCACAGAGACGTTTTCCAATGGGTGTGCTGGCAGAAGCAATAGACGAAACAACCACCCGATACACTGCACGCTGTCTGTAGCCTCGCGCACTCCGCTGTCAACAACCAAACGGCCCACTGTGGTAAAGGATAATCGACGTGGGCGACGGTAATGAAATACCGTTTGGCTCAATGACCAGTACTCGGCCCTCGTCGATTTCATCCAAAGCGCGAATCAACGCGGAGATGCTCTGGGGCGCAAATGTCAGCAGTCCGATGTCTGGTCTTTTTCGGTAGGTAGGATGACCTTCACCACCATGAAGCGGATCGGTATGTTGCGTGCATGGGTGTGACGGAAGGAGAGAAGGGTCGCGAGTGCCACCATCGTTCTCCTTGGTGTTGTGAACGTGCTCTTCGAACCGGGCCCATCGCATTCTCCTGGAACATAGCATCCGACTCGCTCCTTTCATCCCAGCCAAACCGACCCAAAACCCCGATTTGCATGAGCGATGTACGGAGAAAATTTGGGAGCTTCAGAAAGCTTTGGTGTGGAGCTGAGAAAGATTCGGTTGGTATGCAATAAGGACAAGAGGGATGCGCGCGTGTGATGCACTGTCGCTTGGGATGGGTTGACTTTGGTGCGATGAAAACGACGGAAAGGAATGGGTAGACGCACACTACATCGTCTATCGCCGGTGTGGGTAGTGGTCGGGCATCTCCTGCACTCCATCTTCTCCTCGAGCATGGTCGCCTTTGGAATGCAGTGTGCGCTAGTGTTGGACCTCATCTCATTTCCTCCAAAACAACCCAACCCCAAGTCCCAAAGGCCAATGGAAAGGAAAGGAAGGTGGTGTATCGGCGTGGTAGTTACGAGTTCGGAATGAAATGAAGAATTCGTTCTTTATGGTGGTAGTTTTTGGGCCCGTTTGGTCGACGATTTTTTTCCACGGGATTTCTTCTCACGCTTCACGTGTTTTTTTTTTTTTTCGGGCCTTCTTACGCTTTCAAATACTACTGCTCTCTTTTTTCTTTTCGTGAGCTTTTCTTTCTTCTGTGTTAGTCGGTATGTGTATTTTCTCGGAAATACTTCTATGTGTGTAATTAGAAACAGTTTCGTTCTATGTTATTCTACACTGCCTCGTGCTCTATTGCTCGTCTGCGTCTTTGTCACTCTGGAACCTTATCACTACACCGACTTCCAGTAGGAGGTCGTCTGACCATTCGGGTCGACCTGCGAGGTCTGACAAGATTTCGTGAAGGCGTTTGCTTGGCACCAATATGGTACATGTTGTGATTACAGTCCTGCTTAAGGTGGTCAGGCAGAATCTTAGGTGGAACTGGAACAGCTTTTAGTGTTCGTCCATTTCGATATATGGAGAGACTTACTTTTATCGATTTGCTCCTTCCCGTCTTCCTCACGTCCTCGACTCGCTTGAAGATCATGCAGATTGCATATCCTGATGGCATCTGTATGTCGTTCTCGATGCGGCGGAACGCATTTTTTATGTATGAAAGATCGTCCCTGATCATTCTGTGGTTGTCGTTCTCCCTGTGGCACTCCGCCATGAGGGGATGCAAGAGCGAGAGAAACTCGGTCAGCGCTTCTTCAAAGTCGTAGTTTCCGTTTATCTTCCTGTAATTACGGTGAGTATTTTTCGTCTACGGGTAGGGCTAGTCTACTCTACCTGTGGTTACAGAACATGAGGCCCCTCGAATAACAATAGAGTCGAAAGTCGGGCATCTGGGTGATCGAGTCTTCTGATGTATCACTGTCGGACCTGATTGTATGCATTAGTGGAATTTCTTTGGTATATGCTGAGACGTACATGAAGCTTTCCCCGTCAGAGCTGTCCTCAGCGAGATCCTGTTGAATATATTCTGGTTCGTATGACGTCTCCCAGTCCGCCTTGCTTCCACTCTCGGCGAAACAAGGGTGGCCCCACACGGCTTCTTCCGCATCCAGTGACACTACGTAGCTGTGCTCGAGCCGGCGGTCCTCGATTCTGTTGAAGACGATGCGAATGGTGTCTGTTCCTAGGCAGCCGAGGTGCCATGATGTTACTTTAAGCAGTTTGTATTTACCCTCTTCAGCGACCGGCACGGTGTCCTCCGAGGGCACCAGTTCGACGATCCAGCTGAGAGGATCACCTACCCATCTAGTTATAATCGATAGTTCGTGGTTTGGATGGAGAGCTTCTTCGGCCGTGAGTTCGGTAGCGGTGGTCCAACCTTTGTCTGTGTACTCCTGGTGTACGGTATCAGCTGCGGTGCTTGGGTCGTTGAGTAATATTATTCGCTTGTCGATGAAGGATGTTTTCGGATATAGGGATACAAAGTGGCTTGCGGTGGCGAAGTTCATTAGTAGAGCTGAGTAAAGATCGTTAGTGACGACGTTGGGTAAGGATGCATCACTTACTGGAGCTGAAACTGAGTATTGATTCTATGGGTTCAGTCCTGGTTCCTATGATTCGTATCTTCTTTTTGCTTTTGTCGTGTTCGAATGTGAACGAGCCGCCGATAGTGGAAACGTCGCACGTTTCGTTTAGCTCTCCCGTGTTTGGAATCGCGCTCGAATACTCTGCATTGAGAGCTTCTTCGAAGACAGGGTGCTGGGCTGCATACGAGTTCCCGTCCTTGAATATGGCTGGTAGTGGCCTGTATTCGTACGTGTTAGCAACCAACCAGTTCTACCTGGCTAGTACTCCCTCGAGCGTGCAAGACAATGAAGAGAATGAGAATATATTACTGGTCAGGAATAAACCAGCTCAAGACTGGCGTACAAAGGTAACTACCTACTGAATATATACTACGAGCCTCGAGGATGTATGTCGTATCTACTAAGTGCTATATACATGAGTACAGTCATTAATACATGTGTATGCAACAGGTCATTGATCGGAAATGTGTCTACAGCATGTATTAAAGACGGAAATTGAAAGTACATGTGTAAGTAGTAAGGAGTTTCATGACATTACCCCCTTCTTAAGATTCACGTCCTCGTGATCTTGATTCTAGTCCATATATCTTTCCGTTTTCCCAATTATATAATTTTTTAATCTTTTTCGTATCTATTTCGGTATAATTCTCAATCGGTATATAATTAAATATCATAGAAATGTCTTTTGGTCTTGGAGCGGCAGGGTGTTTTTTATGGAATTCTTGAATTGCTTCTTTTGCTTTATTTAATTCTCCTTTTGGAAGCCACTCATTTTCTTCATACGGTTCGTTTTTCCACTTCACCAGATATTCCAGATGACCGTTCTTTAATCTACTATCTAGTATCTCTTCTACTTCGTGAACTTCTTCACCATCTTCAATCTCAGGAGGGGGAGGTAAGGGTTTTTCTTGGATTGGGAATTCAGGGGCGTGGTAAGGAGTGAGTAAGCATTCGTTAAAGACCGGGTGTATCTTCCACGTGCGTGGTAATTTGATACGGTATGATGATGTCCCGATCTTTTCTATTACTTCAAATGGTCCGTAACGTCGATCATCAAGTTTCTTAGCAAATCGTTTACTTTTGATATTTGTGGCTTCAACGTAAACCATATCTCCCGGTTTGTATTCCCGAGCTTCGGATCTTCCTCGATCATAGAATTCTTTCATCTTTTCTGCTGCTTTCTTTAATGCCGATGATGCCTCTTCTCTGATCTGATCCATGACTTTTGCGAAGTCCTCAGCTCTAGGATTACGTGTATGTCTCCTTGGTTCTATTCCCTTCCATGGATGTTGCCCATAATTTAGGAAAAAAGGCGTTTCTCCGGTGCTCGAGTGAATCTTATCGTTGTATGAGAATTGAGCGATAGACAACCAATTGGCCCAGTCGTCTTGTCGATAGTTAATGTAGATTCTCAAATACTTTTCGATTTCTTGATTTACTCGTTCCGTCTGTCCGTCGGTTTGTGGATGATATGCGGTGGACATATTCTCCTTAATTCCTAAGATCGTAAGTAACGCTTTCATGAATTTGGCATTGAACTGCGTTCCTCGATCAAAAATCATTACTCGGGCTAATCCATGTTCCTTGAACACGTTTTCTATGTACAATCGTGCGGTTCCTTCTGCGGTGACTTGTTGCGTGGTTGGAATGAAGAAGACCTTTTTAGTTAATCGGTCTACTACTACCATGATCATGTCGTAGCCGTTTGACATAGGAAGAGGTCCGATAAAATCCATAGAAATGATTTCCCATGCTCTAGTAGGGATTTCATTTGGATTTAGTGGTGCTGCTAGTTTTCCTCTTCTAGGTTTTGTCTTTTGGCATCGATCACATCCATCTGTATATTTCTTCACATCTGCGTTGATACGGGGCCACCAGTAGTTTCGGGTGATTTGTTCTAGCGTCTTATATCTACCCGGATGTCCCTCAATTGGCAAGTCGTGATGTAGATGGATGATTTGTTCTCGCAATTTGTCGTTTCTCGGTACATAGATACGGTCTTTCCAAGTGACGACACCGTCTTTCTCTTCCCAATGTTCTTCCTTTTGATCTAATGCCATTTTTACTACTTGATCTCGATCTTTTGATTCTTTGATCTGATCTAATAACGTGTTTTCTATAGCAGTGATTGACCGATAAAGATGTCTGAACAATTCTGGTTTGAGTAAAACGATGTTTTGGTTGTCGTCTACTCCCTTCTTATGACCTTGTCGTCTCGACAATAGATCTGCCTTCGCGTTTTGCTTTCCAGGTTTATGATGCAAAGTAAAATGATAGTCTTGCATTATTGTAACCCATCTAGCTTGTCTTCGGTTAAGGTCTTGAGGTTTTCGGAAGTACTCAAGGTTCTTGTGATCTGTCCAGATCTCGAAGTCCTGGGTGCTTCCTAAAAGGTATTGCCTCCATTCCTTTAGTGCCGTAATGATGGCGAGCATTTCTTTGTCATAGATTTCATAGTTCCTTTCTGTTTCGTTCAATGAATGGGACAGGAAGGCTACTGGTTTCCATTTCCCATCTTGGAACTGTGATAATACTGCTCCTATGGCAAAATCCGAAGAATCCGCTTCAACACGAAATTGATCTTTATCATTGGGAATGACTAGTACAGGAGCTGTAGTGACCTTTCGTTTGAGTTCTTTGAAAGATTCTATCTGTTCTTTCTCCCATTTCCAATCGTTTTTCCCTGTTAAGACAGTGAGACCTTTTGCAATCTTTCCGAAATCTCGTATGAACCGTCGGTAGAAGTTAATAAACCCTAAGAATTGCTGTACTTCACGTTTACACGTGGGTTCTGGCCATTCGGCCACAGCCTTTACTTTACTCGGGTCCATCTTCACTTGCCCGTTTCCGACGATCAATCCAAGGAATTCTACTTGTAGAACTTCAAAAGTACACTTTTCGGCTTTTAAGTATAATTTGTGTTCTCGTAATTTTCGTAGAATCCTTCTAACGATTTCTCGATGTTCCTTCAACGATCTTGTGAATACGAGGATGTCATCCATGTAGACTACGACTTTTCCTGTATTGATTTCTTCACGTAATATCATATTCATCATCGTTTGGAAAGTTGCCGGGGAATTCGTCAGGCCGAAGAACATCACCAGGGGTTCGAACATCCCTCGATTAGTTAGGAATGCTGCTTTCCATTCGTCTCCTTCTTTGATCCGAATGTTATTGAATCCCCATCTGACATCCATTTTAGAAAACCATCTAGCGCCTCTTAGCTTGTCGATCAATTCTTGGGTCAATGGCAAAGGATATCGGTTCTTAATCGTTTGCTCATTTAGTTTTCGATAATCCTGAATTGGTCTAAGCTTTCCATCTTTCTTTTTCACAAAGAAGAATGGTGACGCGAATGGTGATTTAGAAGGCCTGATCCTTCCCGTTTTAAGGTTCTCTTCTAAGAAATCGTCTAATTCCTTTTGTTCCGTCGGACTTAGCGGATATATTTTAGCGGAGTTCTCACCCTTTGACTCGGGAATCAATTCGATGGCATGATCCCATGGTCTTCTCGGGGGTAATTGATCAAACTCCTTCTTATCGAATACGTCTTTAAAGTCCTGGTACGTTTCAGGGACAATTTCTTCAAAGGTCTTTTCCTTTTTCTCTTTTGCGACGTCGATGGCTATTTTGGTTGAGACGTTTTCTTTCGCCCTTATTTGAATTTCTTGTTGAATGTCTACTACAAGAATTCGGTCTCCGGGCTCAATTTCATGTTCAACCTCATCATCATCATCTTCGTCATCTTCCGGTTCGGAGTACTTTTGGTACATTCGACATTCAATCGGGCATCGGTTGAACCTTATCTGACCTGTTACCCAATCAATATCTGGGTTATGACGTTTAAGCCACTCATGACCTATGAACATATCGGTGTCTCCTAGATTTGTGACATCGAAGCTCATAATTTCCACGTGGTCATTGATGGTTATTCTTAGGTCTACTTTATCTGTGATGGGTCCTGCCGAGTTAGGTGTTCTGTCCGCGTTGTATACCGGTATAGGTCTAGCATGTTTGATAGTGTTTATTTTATGCTTCTCTATCCATTTTCGGTTAACTGCGCTCCCAGTACAGCCGCTGTCTAGTAGTGCCTTAATGTCGAACTTTCTTTGATCATCAAGTGTGGTCGCAACGAGGTTAATGTCTGTCTGTTGTCCTCGTGCTCTGATCATTCTAGGTGGTCGTCTCATTTCGTCTAAGGCTTTCACGGCATTGTTATCATTTAGCCGATTAATTTCCCTTAAGGTTTGATCCGAGACTTCTTGATGTCGTTGATCATGTACCAATTGCTTAAAAAGGGTCATTCCCGCTTTTGGATCCCTTAGTCTTTGGGCATACCATTCAGTTGTCCAGGGAATTTGCCGTTTGCCTCCAAACCGGGCACCTGATTCGATGGTTTCATAAATGTCGTTCAATTCCTGATTGACTACATTATAATTTACAAATGAAGATCGAACCTGTCCGTTTGCCTTTTGAGAGTCGGTGCTTACTCTCGAGGCTATCAAAAATCCTCTTCTTCCAACTTCTTCGTCAAGAGCTCTATGAGTCTCTTGGCTTCGTCTCTCGTCATCTCTTCCTTCTTCGCTTCTCGAGTAAAGTTAGCCGGCTTTGATCCTTTTGGTTCGGGACATTCAAAGAAGCGGTGTCCTGACTTTTTACAGTTAAAGCACAGGCCCTTCTTTTTCATTGCGTCTATGTCCATGGCATTCGGATCTCTGGTCGGCGTCTTAAAACTCGGGGTTGCGGTACTCGGGTTTTCCTTCTTAGTTTCCGCAGTTCCTTTTCCCTTGTTCTGGCTCTGTCCTTCTTTTCCGTGGTGATGGCTTTGATATTCTTTATTCATACGCCATACCCGGTCCTGATTGGATGCCTCGGTCATCCATTCTTCTAATGTCGTCGGTGTTGGGCGTAGGCTCCAAACTGAACTTCGCAAGCCGTTGTTAAGGCCGTTCTTGAACCAGAATAGAAGCGCTTCTTTATCGAATTTGCATCCATCCATGATTCCCTTGAACTGCACGATGTACTCGTCGGCAGTCTGCTTTCCTTGCGTGAGCTTGACCAACTTAGCCTGAAGCTCATCTTTAGTCGAAGAGTATTTGAAGTATTCCGTAAATTCCTCTTCGAATTCTACGTAACTGGTGACACGCGGCGGGTTCTCAGTCGCTTTTGTGATCAACTCCTTCCTTTTCAGGTCGGCCCAGTTTGTTGCCATGTCGTTGGTTCCACCGGTGATTAGACTTAGAGCGACAATGATCTTGTTATGATCCTCGAGAATTTGCCGTCCCAAAAAGTAGAACTTCAGTTCATTCAAAAATCCTTCAGCTCTGTCTCGATCGCCGTGATACTCTTTCGGCTTATCAACATCGATTTTTTTTGCCTTCTCCGGTTTGTCTTTAAAGTGCTCGGCTACTTTCGCGATTCGATCGGTGGCCTCGGCGTTTGTCTTTGAGTATGTTCCGAGGTTGACGAGCCAGATGATGACGGTTCTAGCCCATGCCCAGAAGAGAGCGAAGAATCCCTGATCTTCTTTGTACAAGGGAGTCGGAAGGTTCCTCTGTTCGTCTGAGAGGTAGATGGTGGCCGGGTCGATATCCATGGTAAGATTAAGAAATCAATGACTTTTTATTTCTTAATTGATGAGGGAAAGGAAGTGATACAATTGGCTGTTAACCAAAGGGTGAATGTCTATAGAGCCTTGGATCCGGCACACGACCGAGACTTGATCCTTAGGCGTGTAAATACGTAAGGTAAGGTATGTAATTCTTCGAACTCAATAAAGTCGTAGGGACTCTACTGATCGGGTTATATCGTAAAGTATAGTAACTAACTAAAACCACCTATCCTAGCGTGGTTCTTCGCCAATCTACACTCTAGATCGCGGGTTGTATGGTAAAAGTATATACGTAGCTACGGAGGCCGAGAACTAGTATGGTTCGCAACTGCGCAGCCGACGTCTCAGGTTTTCAATAGAACCCCTGATAGCCGAAGTCTTCCTGCGAAAGGGGATTGACCCTTAAACGACCCACAATGAAGTGGTATCGTCAGAAGCTCGTTCCAGGAACTAGTGCCTTCTTCGTATGCTCGGGTCACAACTAGCCGACGCACGCGGACCGTTAGCCAACGGAATTCTACTCGGATCTGTAAAAGGAAAATGCGAGAGGGAATAGTGGTTCGGAGAGTCGGTTGATGTGGAGAGTATAGGACCAAAGTTTCGGGATATGAAAAGGTGTTTGGTGAATGCGGAGCGAGAGAGTACGAGAGAGGATTAGAGGAGTCTTGAGCTTTTGTTAGCAACCAACCAGTTCTACCTGGCTAGTACTCCCTCGAGCGTGCAAGACAATGAAGAGAATGAGAATATATTACTGGTCAGGAATAAACCAGCTCAAGACTGGCGTACAAAGGTAACTACCTACTGAATATATACTACGAGCCTCGAGGATGTATGTCGTATCTACTAAGTGCTATATACATGAGTACAGTCATTAATACATGTGTATGCAACAGGTCATTGATCGGAAATGTGTCTACAGCATGTATTAAAGACGGAAATTGAAAGTACATGTGTAAGTAGTAAGGAGTTTCATGACAGTACGCAGCTTCTATGACCACCTGTGCGATGTCCTTTGTTGAGGCTACTGGTGCGTATACGTCGATTTCGTTGAGTTCAGCGCGATTTCTGAGAAATATCTGCACCAGACGTGCGTGGCTGATGAGCGCCCCGGCCTTTGCGATCTCTTGTCTGAACTTGGACTGGAGCGATCGGGTCGAGAAGAACGATCCGTAGATGCAGCCTGTTCCTATCGTCCCTTTGAAGTACTCCGTAATATCGATGAGTGTCCCTTTCGATACAGTTCTGAGCTTCATCACGTCCTTGATATCGCATCGGTCGAGCGTGTTTTGTTGAGCAGGGAAGGGACTGTAGTATAGAGTAAGGATGTTCAGAAACTTGCTGAGGTGTATTTGATCACTCACAGGTCATTCAGCAAATTGCCTTTCTGCATCTTGGTACGTCACGTATTATGGGGGGTCGAGTTGGTTGTTTTCGTGCTTTCTACAGTTCTAGTTGAAGAGGAGTTGCACAAGCAAAAATTTCGGTTCCTGTTGCCATGTTGCCTTCCCCTAGAAGTACTAGTTAGATCCAGACTGTATTGCTTGCGATTCATCGTTCGTTGTTCGGCTTTCCGTTTGAAAGGGTGGAGGTTCTGTGACAGCGCTGCATGTTTTGAGGTGTTGAGGCACCTTGTGGTGGACTGAGGATCAATGTGGACCGTTTTTTTTGATTATGTAATTACGCATGGCTCTTGTTCCTGTCCCGCCCACGACTCTTGTGGTTTCGTTATCTGCAAACTCGTTTCCCAGCGAGCAAGCTGCGTCTATGGGTCGGTAGCATTCGTTATGCTTCTTTCTCGTTTCCTGTCCTATATAAATCGCCGCTACTTTCGTTGCATGTTCTCATGTTGCCCTTGAAACCCCCTGTGAAATTGGTCAACGACGTCCTATTGGTGATATTGTCGTGGACTTTGCTCGATGCGCTTGACGCTCATCAGTTTTCTACGGCCATACTGCTCATTGAACCGGATTTGTACACGGAGTAAGTCTTTGGCTCGAACTTTGTCTGGTTGATATTAACTATCATAGTTTGTTACATGTGTTATATCGCAGGATTCGCATCACTCGTGGAGAATGCTTATTGCTATTAGATGCTTCGTTTCGCAGCAACCCGATGCTCCCGAGCCTGGTTCGCGAGCTTCGACTTCACCTTACCTGCCCGCCGTTCCTGGAGTTTCAGGATATAGATATATTCGGATCCTCGTTCGCAATACCGTCCATCATTGCCGCTGTTGCACCCACAGTAACGCATTTGGGCTTGACTTGCCGTCTTCATCCCGATATTCTCTACACCATGCGTACCACTTGCTTCCCAAAGTTACGCTCTATGGAAGTACCGTACTTCTTTGTGTTGGATCCCGTTACAACTATTCGGTTGCATTCTCGTCTTCGAAATTGCGTCAGCGAGTTGCATATTTTCAACCGAGACGGTGGAAGGATACGCAGGCTCACTCTTCTTACGATGGTTGATGGATGGCCGGCCCTGAAGCGGTTGTGTGTTCGATGCAAGTGGGGTCTACCCCCTTTCGACGGACCTCTCTTCGACTTTACCCATCTCAACACCGTCACTGAACTCTCCGTATTGTTGGTGGATCGACCTTGGGCCGCGAACGTTGCCTTTTTCCTCGCTCATATGCATCCACCTCCAAATGTGGATGTTATTGCCCTCCTTCTTTGCAACCGGCAGTTCGTGCGGCACTCCCTGTTCACTGATCACCTTTTTCATCCGAAAATGGTAGTTCCGGTGTTCGGTGATCCCAGTCAGGCGGTCTATCGAGGGGAAGCGCATCTGGAGTATATCTGTAACTTGGTTTGCGTTGTTGATGAAAGGCCGACCCAGGAGGGGTTTTGGGTGAAGTTGAAGGAGTCTATTGGGAGGAGGACCTTGCTGCCCCATTTGTTTCATTCGGATTGTAAAGACTTGATTAAGCTTAAGTAGACTCTTTTGTGTTCTGTAGCTCAATCTCGGCTTTCGGAGTTGTTTTCTTGTCGCATTCGTATAGAATTCAAGGTGTTGTTTGTGTTGTTGTCACGCGCCTACTTTGGGCTTAAAAGTAGGATTATTGTCCAGATTCTTTCCTGTGCAAATCAAGCGAGTAATTAGATGTTGTTGCATATGGTTAAACGGAGCTGTATAAGTGGCGTACTGACGTTTGATGTTGTACCTTTGCTCATCTTGTTTGTTTGGTTAGTCCTTCCTTCATATATAAGTCCTGCGTTTCTGATTGAGAAACGACCAATCCTCATGCCTTTGTTCAATCCTTCCGATAGCGACGTTTTGTTGCGCGCCTCCCTTCCATGCCACATGGAGTTCTTTAACAGGGTCGTCGATGCATATCCGCGTGGCTCCGATGGCAAGCTTTCTACTCAGAGAAAGGTGATCGATCCTGAGGGTACTCGGCTGGAGCTGTCTATGCTGAGGTCTTTCGCGGTAAGTCTTGGGTTTCTCTACATTCGACTTACGACCAGGGTTCAACTAATGCTTCACGCAGGACTTCCCTATCAGCTTCCAGAAGATGTTTCCAACAGTTCCCCTGCTCACTTCCAAGTTCCGTAACAACGTGTGCCTTGTTGATTCGGCTCTCCAGGAGAGCGATGTGGGCGCTATGTCTAGTTCCGAAACGCTTTCGTTCGTGGATTGTCCCGGTGGGGATGCTGCGCCTGTCCGGGACATGTCTAGCGTGTCTGTTGATCTGTTGTGGGCCGTTGAAGTAGTCAGGTTGGAAGGGTATATTCTTTGTAGCGAAGACTTTGGTGGCGATTCGTCGGATTGTTCTAGTTACGATGCGTGCTCTTATCGCTGGCTTCGGGGAGCACTCGTAGATCTTCTTGGAGTAGAAATGGTTGCTGGCGGTGAGCTTTACAAAAGGGCACATGAAGGTGAGCTTCGAGTTTCACTTGCTGAGCAATTGATGACAATGTGGTGTTTAGCGGTCGAGGTTGTTCTTGCGTTGGTTGAGCCTCGGAAATGATTGTTTTCTGTGTAGTTCTTCTGCCACATTTTATATCGTTTTTAGAGGATTTATACCACTGCATGACAATGTTTGTCAGTGTACTTTCCTTGTTCGATGCACAATCGAGGGACTGCAGCTTCATTGAGTCATCATGTTCTCACGTCTATTTACAATGAGTCAGTTTCGACGCTCGCGTCCGAGGTTTTTTCTCCGTCCTCCATCTCATCTTCCCGTGTATCGCCTTCGCTGTCTTCTGCGGCCGAGGACGACCTTTCATCTTCCGACATCTCTCTTGATTCGTTGTCATCTGCCCCTGTCATCTCGTCGTCCTCCGAGTCGCTAGTATCATGGTCGACATGTTCCGCCAGGTCAGCTAGGAAAGGTGTTGCCTGGAAGATGTCGTGCACTGTATCAGGCGTACCTGTTTGTCATAAGTAAGTCTCGCTTTGCATTTGGGATAGCTTCGTATTTACCTGTCAGCAGGATCATACGGATGAGCATCCGTACCGCCTGTTGTTGATTGTGACTCAGGCCGTTCAACTGGCAAGAGATTTGCGTGGTTACTGGGTGTTGAGCTACTGTTAGTTGACATGCGGCTGTACTTGAATCTGAGTTCGCACCTGTCTGCATGGTTGGAGGAAACACGAGACTGTGGATCGAGCGGTGAGGTTGCTCCTTTTGAGCGGTATATATATATCCATGCTGACGGCGGTTTAGGCTCGGATCTGTGTCACATTGAGTTATGATACCTATACCACACGGCGTTGATCAATATTCCCAATAATGTTCAGTGGTCTTCACGTAGAGAAGAAAGCGTTCGAAGAAGACGTATTGGACTATGTGTGCCGTTTAGCCTGGTCTGACAGGCTTTCTCGACTTGCTTGTGTGGTTTGTAATTGTCAACGCGGTGCATGCTTATCGCTTCGAGGCCAGCCGAAATATTGTCTTGCAGAGTTCGCAGCGTGTCAATCTGTCTCTCTCGTCTTTGAAGCTAATCGTTTCGTTACAGATCCGATTTACTGCGACCTGACTATGAAAGGATATCTTGCTGTATTTCCGGCATTTAGGTTTCATTTCAACCTAATTTCTCTTCAGGGTTGCTATCAGAGGAGCTTGTATTGGTGCTGCATCGATGTTCTCGATAAGGAAGGATACGTGTGTAGATAGACACCGTGAACTGGTGCCTTTGGGTTTCATCCGGGGTTGAGGTAAGTGGTCTCGTCAATATCTTTGTGGACGCATGCTTATTCCTCTCAAGGAACGTGTACTACTGCCGCATCATTCGTAGTTGTCGGGGTGGCGGAAAGCGCACTCCAGCCTATTGAAAATTGAGTGGCGCAACCTTGCCTTTCTTTTTTTAAAAAAAGAAAATTCAGTTCAGACGTAATTAAGCGTTCTATCTGGAAGCATAGTATTTGTCTTTTCTTGGGTCGCTTTCCTGGTCGGTTGACGGTATCAGTGGGTCTATCTTCCTTGGTTGCCGGCTTCTATTTCATATCTTGCTCTTGTTTCAGTTCGTATATCGGGAACGTCCTCATTTCTTCGATGCCTTCTGTGAACCAGGTGAGTAGTGTCGTGTTAGCATTTTGCTTTTATGCTGAATGGCACTGGAACGACAATAGACCACGCTCACTGACGGTCAATTCTGTGTGGAAGAGTTCACCTTTCGTCTGGATGGATCCAAGGTAAGTTCTTGCTCTGTTTTCTAGGTGTCCGCATAGGATACCTCAAAGGGTACCTTTGGTGTGGATTTCGCTGACTCAGATCTTTACATCCATCCCTATAGACATTGCTGTACTTCCCGGTCAAGGGTCAGCCGCGTGCTGTCCGCCTGCCTCGCCTTGCATTGGCAGAGTTGGATTTTGCACCCTATCTAACGGTGAGGGCTCGCGGGAAAGCGGGTCGCGGGCACCTTCGTCGAACGTTCGTCTGTACGCCTCAGCTGAAGACGTTCATGTTTATCTTTGCGGAGCAAACGGCGAAGAATCGTAGCTCGGTCAACCAGTTCGTCACCTCTGCGTTGGAGAGATTGGTCTGCGGGTTTTCTAGGCCTTGGATTGGTCCGCTTCTGGTTGATTTTGAAAATGAGGTCGTCGAGTTCCAGGGCGACGATATATTGGCAGAGGTGAGCGATGTTCTGAGGTGTGTTTCATTGTGTTCTTGCTGTTGCCTTGCCTTTAATGAAGCTTACTGATTGGTTTAGGCACTTGCATATGGTCTACGAACATGTCCATCCCAACGATTCCATACCTTTCTTTCGTTTACCCGACAACCCGGCCCTTTGGTGGATGTCAGATACACCAGCGGAAACGAAGGACGAGGTAGGAGTCGTAGCTGTACCTGCCTTTCCCTGAACTGCTGTATTGCCTCAACAATGATTATGCATTTTTGTGTTCGTATCCAGTTTCAAGTGACAATGCCCATGAAGCGCGTGGGGTGCCGAAACAAACGCTGGATTGAGTGCGGGTATGGCTACTCGACTTGGCTAATTGTACTTCTACGTGCTCAAACCAATCTTTCGGCGTCTATCGCCATCCTCTTTAGTCTGTCCTGTGTTTCCTGCGCCATTTCCTCATCGTGTCCGATTTTTCTCTTAAGGTTTTGCCTATTATTTGGTGTATGATATGTTGAGGGTCCGTTCTGTTGTTTGTTGTAAGATATCAGTATCAAATAAGTCCTATCCACGTACCTCTGAAAAGGTTTCATCTAGTAGCGTGATCGATCTCAATGCGATCTTGGTGACATAGCGCATGTTGGTTAGTCGCCCTTTTCCTGTACAAGTTTCCACGAGCGACACCGTCAGCTGGACTTCGACCAGGTCGCCGTTCTTGATTCGTGATGGTTGTACCTCACGGAACCTACGTGGCAGGTTAATATCGTGGAGTATAAGTGTCAATGTGCTTGCCTCTGTTCACCGTTCCCAAACGACCTTTGGTAGTACTCCACTACGTTGTCCGCTGTGTGAACGAAGGAATCTCCACGGAGTTCCTCCAGTATTCCATTCGGGTCTATGTCCTTGGAGAAACTGATATGCTGTTCGTCCGTGGCGAATCGCTTGCTAGTGAAGTATCTGTTGTAGACGTCCAGGGTTTGGTATCCGCCAGTGGAGCCGCTCACAGTGAAAGGTTTATATTCGCGTACACTTGACCGAAGATGCCCTACGATTCGAGTGAGGCCTTCTATCGCATTCGTGAACGCTGGAGAGTTGAATCCCGTGAGAAGGATCCTTTGCTGAACATGTTTGACAGCCACGGATCTGTTGTAGCGTGAGTTGGTATGGACGAGGATATCCCCCTCGATGGCTCCACTTACTTAGAGTACGGGCGCACTACAGGCGGGAGGTCACATTGGAGAATATATCCTTGAACTGTGAATACCATTTCTTCAACCGTGTCGTCGTGGGTTTGTTCCGTGAGATGCCATGTACGTTCGGATGATGTCTCCGACGGGGTTATCTGCAAGCTTTCGTGAAGGTCTCCCTACAAAATTGTCCTGGCTCTTCTGAGTGCTCTCGATGTCTGTGGCTGTTTGACTCACCTTGACGAAGTTCGCAAGCGGGTTTCGTATGTATCCTGTGCTGATTCTTTCAGTAGCCAGAGTTTGCAAGTGGCGTGCTTGAGAGTGGTCATTATCTGTTGCATGGAGCGAGAACTAAGCTGCTTACCTGCTTCTTCGTAGTGAAAGTTTTTTTGTATTGGCATGATAGGCTGTGATACGAGCAAAGTCTGGGACGCTTCAAGAGTCTCTGTTCGTCGGACTGTCGGTTCTTTGAATCGTGAAGCAACTGCTAGCAGGCCGAGAGCCTAGGTGTATTCAGAAGACACCTTTTTCAGCGCTCGTTTTCTTCGGGTTCGGGTTTGTGGCGGTTTCCGTTAGGACTGGATGCGGCGTACCGTTGGTGTACTTACCAGGCGGACCCGTCATTTTTTCTTTCGCTTTGGCGCGTTTCCTTCTGACTGATGAGCTGAGTGGTGAGGTTGGTTGTATTGGTTCCTGCGCGCGTAACACTGGATGCACATGGTACCTTATGTAATATGCCGTGGTTTCTTTCAAACTGCGAGGCACTCTCCATGTTCCTTCGGTTCACTTCCTTCGTTCCAGCATGGACGCTCTGTACCCTGTTTGCTCTACTCGCTGCCTTTCGGCTGCAAGAGTTCAGATCTCGTACTTCGTGGTTTTCGTTGTGCAAGCCGAACCTGAGCAGTATCCTGTTCCTTTTAGGGTGAAGTGGTGGTTTTGGATATAAATAATAAAGGAGTAGCTTTCAATCTTTAGCTTTCACTCAGAGCGATCTTACGAGCAACTTCTTTCTCTACAGCACCTCTACTTGCCGAATCTTTTGCTTTGTCTAACTCAAGACCAGTATAGTTGATACAAGATGCCGTCCTCGAAAAAAACAAGGTGAAGCCGTTTTTCTGCCTGTTGTACTCTAAGCTAATGCACACACGCAGGTCGCATGAAGGGTGAAGTCTTTTCGTCTGTTGTTGCTATATGTGCTCATGAAGAACGTTGGACGTGCAGTGCTAAAGCCGTATCCAAAGGCGAACGTGACGTCGGAGATAAGATGGTTGAAGCGAAGTGAGTATGTTATCCGGACGTGTGTGTTCTTGGCCTGAATTTTCTTAGGTCTGCTAAATCTGTGGTTGTGGTTGATGACTCCGACTGTGAAAGTGTTGCTTCGGTGGTATCGGTCGCGTAGGTTGTTTGGCCCAAGAAAATTTCTTTCTGTCAATAATCGCTTTTCAATCAGACGTTCGGCTAGGCCCAGAGAAATTGCGGACGCGCCTGCCCGTGCCTTCGGAACCGTTGAATCTGACGAGTGCGCATTTCCATGATATTTCCTTTCCGTTGACGCTGAACCGTGTTATCCAGTGAGGTGCGTGTATCAGTCAGGGATCGCCGGCCACGGTGAGTGTCGGTACTTTTGATGTTGTCGGGAAGTACTCAATCCTTTTGTCTTGGATTCGTTTGCAGCACTTTCCCTGCTGGCCATAAAGCAGACTCCGCTGGGAAGTGAGTTTCTTTTCCCTTTCGCGTTATGGAAGTCGAAGAATACTAACTAAAGTTTAGAGCTCCGTCTACGGAAGTTGTTCCTTCTAGCGATATAGAGGAGTTTTCTTGGTCCGATAGCGATACTTCAGTTTCTGTATCCAAGTGGGTTGACTTGTTACTGCTTTCTGAAACGGTTATCTAATCAGCGGTAGGCGTACTTCTACTATTGAACGAAAGCGCCGGCCCGAGACCGACGAGAAGTATATCTGCCATACGTCCGTTCATTCTATTGATTAACATACTGGTCCGTAGCGATTCTCCTTCCAAAATTAGGGTGAACGATTTGACACTGTCTCCGAGGAAAATGCCAGCGTGAGTTCGCCTCTATTCGTTCACGCTTGGTCGTTGATCAGATTGGTTGCCATTTTCTGTCTTTGTTCAGCAAATCTATTCAGCGCGTTCGCCGAGTTTCCCCCGATGTTCCTTCCGATCCGAAGCCTCGGTCCAGTGGCCGATTGTGAGTATAAACTGACTTGTGAATCGTGTTGTTGTTTGATGCGTTCATCCTAGGCGTAAACCTTCCGCGAAGGCCTTGGGTGTCACTGAAGGGGAGTCTCTGATTCTGCAGAGGTGGGAGTTATTGCTTGTTCTTCGTGGGCGTTACTCATCTTCTCCAGGTTGGATGAGCTTGGATCAGGAGGCGAAGATTCTACCCCACCCCCAGAGTTCGCTTTCGTTCAACTTTCTTGTTGTATAAGCGGCCCTCTAATTCTCGTGATTGTTTGTAGCCCCACTGATGGTACATATCACCCTCGTGTTGGACGTTCCCCGGGTAAGGGCAAATCAACCAGCAAGAACCGAGTAGTTCCTTCTCGGTCTTCTGTTGCCGTTGGAACGGTGGAGGTTCAGGATATTAAAATGGAATCACCGCCTCCCAGCACTCCTGTGCTTCGGTATGTAATCGCAATTATTGTTTGGTCAAACTTAGTCTTTTGACATGTTTCGTACATACAATAGCCCCATCTCTGACACTGAAGACAATCTGCCTTCTCCGTCTACGCTGTTTGTCAAGAAAGATGGGTATGTTCGGATCTAGCTTGCCTTTTCAACCTTGCTTATAACACCGCGTCAGAATCAAACTTTCCGATACTGGTAATCGTCAGGTCAAGCTTCCGAAGGCCGATACAACAGCGGCTGAAGGGTTAGATTTTTTTTTTTTTGGGGGGGGGGGGGGGCTGTTTGCTGACCACTTTCTATTGTTCCTAGGACCGTCGTTTCCGAGAACTATGTCTCTCGTTTGAAGGCGACTCTTGAGCGCGTTTCTGGTTCGAAGTGAGCTGTCCTTATCCTTGGTGGACTTGTGTCGAGACTATGTACTTACCAATTTCTCAGAGCTCGAGTGAATTCCAAATCCTCTTCTTCCAGGTATGGATTGTCATGTTTGATTGGGTGTCATGTTCTCTTTCTAGGCTTACTTGGATTCTTAGTGATGTCGTTCCGGAAAAGCTTATGCTGGAAGACACTGTACAACCTGTTACTCCTGCACGGTAGGTCCCATTCGCGTGACGTACCATCCATGTTAATTGTGCTTTGTTACTTTCTAGCAAATCGGGAAAACACAAGGGGTATTTCTCTCTATATTCGTAGCTTATTTTATAGGGGGCTCATAACTCCAATTGGTTTAGTTCTGCTAAGGATGATGATGAAGTGGACTCTCATTCAAAAGGCGATGGGTGAGCAAGTCAGGCCCGCTTTGTGTTGATCAGGTGCTAACTTTTTTTTTTTCGCTTTCCTAGAGTCGGCCAAAAGAGCTCGTGTGTGCTTTCGTTAGTGTTTATTCCTTGCTGGCTTACTTAAGTGCAAATTTGGTCGTCGTTAGTGTGTTCTCTGGTGCAGTCTCGCTGCTTGACGAGGATGAAGACGATGTCGGATCGGAAGTGGAGGACGAGTCCTCGTCGCCGAATGTCGATCCTCTTCTGGATGAGGAATGCATCCATCCTCACCTTGTGGATCTGTACCGCAGCTTGCGCTGGATAAACAGGTGCTTCGTTTCGGTTTATTTCGAGAGAAGTTTCGCTGATTTCCTCCTCGTGTCAGTCTTCGGCGATCCAAATTCATTGGGTACACGAACATTGAAGATGCCTTTGACGATTTTAAACCCGTTTCATACGGAGGACTTGTTGATACTCTGAACCCCCGTGTTCGAAGGTACGTATTTAATAGTGTGCCTCTTCTAGTGTTGTGCTCTTACTCTACCACAGTAAACTCGTTCGGTCGGTTCTTTTTATGGAATATAAGGACTTTAAGAATCCTTCGAGGGTGCCTTTGGCCGCTTTCTCTCGCAATTGGGAGTGCTTGCGTTTGCCGAGACACGAAGGTGTCCGTAGCGCCGCGTTTGTGCTCACGGGGGTTTGCATGCAGAGCTATATTGCTCAGGGTCGAGAAGTGGGCCAGAGTTACGTGAAGCAGTTACATGTTCGACCCATCGAGAACGACTGGGCAGTTTTTCAGGCCAATGTCGGCACTTTCTTCAATGACGACAAGCTTCATGCGCCGGGCCGTCGTAGCACCCTCGTCTTTCAGACAAAATGTGAAGGATGGTCTCCTCGACGTAAGTTTGTAGATCTTTCGTATGGACTATATTAGACCTCACGCGTTGGCAGAGTTCGACAAGGAGAGCGATAAGCTGGCATCTACCCCTTATTCCTCGCCTTCAAAAGACACTAAAACTCGCGCTGTTGACGTGCCTGGGCCTTCTGGCGATACAAAAGAATCCGATGTAGCTTTGGTTAATATTCTGCGGACCGGAGCACCGCCTTATCGTTTGTTCGAGGAAGGAGGTACGTATCCTTTTTCATGGAACATGTCTTCTCATGTGATAGGGGCTGATTTGCTGTATTTAGTTCCTTTGTATGATGGACGTACCAGGCCAGGTGTTAAAGGGTTTAGGTTCGAACCTGCGGATTGGGACACTTACACAGAGCTGGCCACTTACCCACACCCGGAGGTGGAGGCTAATTCGCTTGTTACTGTCGTGTTCACCCTGACTGGTTTTCGCGGCACTACTAGCAACCACCACACTGTTCACTTCAATGCTTTGTTTGCTATCGTATTGGGAAAGGTAGATGGCTAGAGCTGCAATGTGTTTTTTGTCTGTGAACGGCATAGACTGCTGTTCTTTTCGTTTGGACTATTAGTACAGTGTATGCCTTCTATACCGTACTTTGTAATTAGATGGGACTGATTCTTACGACTTGACGCGTTTCGCCGTATACTTGCTTAAATGAGTAATATCGGACCACCGGGATACAAGCGCTTCAAAAGTAGGCGTCTATTTTGATTACTAATATTTCAGTGCCTTTGCGTTCACTCTTTCTTCGGTTCCTCGTTGTTCTCTAACACCCATTTCCTTCTTTGCTTAACAGCATGGCTATGAACTCTGCAGTGCTTAGCCTCTCCTCTGGGTTGCGATCTCGTTTTCAGGTCAACGTTGGAGAGGGCGGCGAGATGGGCTGTAAAGAAATGCTAGAACGATATGTCGAAGAATTGGCTGGTGAGATATTCTCTTTCAGCCGACTTTCCGGAGCTGACAACGATTCTTAGTAAAAGATAATATCATTCATGAACTGTCGAAAGTACTGGCACAGTTGACGGCTGCTTCTCCTCGTCGATCACATCGAAATTCGAATCAGTGAGTTGGGATCATGTAATTCACGTACGCAACTAACGACTGCATTCGGTTGAAAGACAGCCTATTGAATCAGCATTCGCTTCCATTCCACAGGAAAGGCATGCCTTACAGTCTGCGTTCGGGCCTGACGGTATTGTAAGATTCTTGTTATGTGAAGCATCTCTTATTCCTTGATAGACTGGGAAAGCGATCTTGATGCACTCACACAATTGAACATGACATTGTTATTATGTGCATCAGGACTAGCATCCGTCTCATTAGTCGCTTCATCCAACAACGATGATTCATCGGTGGAATACAAGGCTTCGTGCTCATTTTCAAACAACTCTTTAGATGCAGCGGAAGCAGGACCATGGGGTAATTGTTCGTTTCTTATATGGGCGTACTGCGGTCTTACCTTTCGCAGAGTTTTGTTTCGATCTCATTTTCGAGTTCACGTCTAACTCGGACGGGTTTGACGGATGTAGTGTTCTCGGAACCTCACATCGTACGGTAACTTACATGCCCGTTGGGGTCTCAGAATTACCTTCCATTTTGGTCTCTCGACTCGGTCTTTTCTCTGAACCTACGTGCTTTCCCCTCAGGCGGCTTCCGTCTTTTTGTACTGACTTACGATCAATTTTGAGGGGCACGCTGTCCATAAGCAGGATAACCCCCTCTGATGGGGCGTGAATGTACCTTACGTTCCCCCGACAGGCAGTGTACATTTCTTGAGCATTACGTACATCTTAGAGCCACTGCGCAAAAGCATTCTTTCTTCTTCTTTCTCACCATATCGAGGGATGTCTACAGCGTTCGTTTGTTCCCTAGTCGAATCGCCCCGCAAGGATTCTTCCGAGGCCCCCCCTCCTTCGAAAGTAATCAACAACCAGGCTTGCTCTCCCTCCAGTTTGCCCAACTGCTCGTCAATACCATTGGTGATGGACATGCCCTGGTTCACGAATATGGTCTCGAGTTTCGATGATAGACAAGCGTTTCTCTCAACAGACCTTTTGGTGAGTGCGCTACCATTCCGTGGCCCACCATTCTTATACATACATTTCTATTTTTCTTCCTTACCTTACGCACCCCTTTCATATGCATCCTTCGATTATTCTCTTCATCTGACTCTAATAACACAGGCAATCTCAAATTCGCTGCATCAGGGCTTATCCGATGCTTTTTCGAATGAAACCTACCGCGATATTGTTAACAACCGTTCCACCTTGACTCCAAATCAAAAATCAGCGGAACCGCTGCCTGCATTGTTCTTCGGTTTGAAGTTTCTAGATGTTGCCACACTGGTCGAAGGTTCACAGCTCACTGTTTTGGGAAGCCAGGAACTGCCTAGTGGACTGTTAACGTCGACAATAGTGCCTAGAACGGTTCTTCAAGGACAGACCGCTAAGCTGGTATGCCAGTCTCTTGCTTATTGCACAAATGAGCCGTTATTTACCTTATTCCTCCATCGGTAGAAAGGTGTTCGGTCGCTAGGGGATCAACTAGGCTGGCCTCGTATATTGACAAATTTGGAGGCGGCGCTTGGAAGATGTGGCCCTGTCCCTAGTGTGACTTTGCGACCCCAAGACATGCATTCCACTTCCGCTCGACGATTAGTAGCTACTGCCGTACGGCAGTTATGTGGTTTAGTACAGCGAGAGACGAATTTGTTGGTTCTGAAGGCGATTCAGAATTTAGAGTCCGCGGCGTTCTTCATCAATTATATGCTACAGATGGTTCGTTACCTTTTCGCTGCTACCATCACCGTGTTAACACTCGACAATAGGGCACCTACGATTTTCCCCCGTTATGGAGAACACTAGTAGACGAGCTGGAAAGGTGCGGGCTTTTGAGTCTACGTCATACGATCTAATGTACATTTTAGGGCTGCAAAGAAAGAAGGGATATCGTGTCAAATCAGCTCCAACCTGCCGCCTATCACAAGGCTACGCCAGTGTCTCTATTTAGCTCTGGCGGTTTCACCGTTAATTCTGTTGTGCGACATATCTCCTATGTCGAACAATCTTACCAGAATACACATGTTACGGGTAACGTGTAGTTTCCTGATGGACGCCTCGTTATATTAATTTGTTCGACAGGCTTGGTACCACTACGGTACGGTACGACCTCCGGTTCTCAAGAAAATCGAGGCTATGCTATGGCAGAATTTGTTCGCTATGGCTAGGGGCACTATCACCACCGTCGATGCTTTGCGACTGTTTCTCGCAGAAGCCATGCCTCTCGTTCCTTTCACGTGCGAAGAGTGTGATTTCTTTAATCCACGTAAGTCTTTCTTCCAGCCACTCAAACTAATTTAATGCTTTCGATTCGCAGATGCGGGAATGGTCGCAGCTATGCCTCTTGGGCTTTCTTATACTCAAGATAATATCCCCAAGGAATTTATACGACTTTCTTTCTCCAGCAACAATGACCTGCTAGAACGCCGAATCCCGCATGAAGACTCGAGTAAATTAGGTGATTGTTTATCTTTCTCGGTATTAAAAGCCTACACTAATTGAAATAGAGATGACCTTACAAGCAGAAACTGGGAATCCGAACCTAACATCCGTGGATATATCCTCTGTGCTTGCTTCTGAACTCTGGGACGCCGAAGATATCAATATCGCCGAAACAGGTTCCCCACAGCAGCATAATGCTTTACTTCAACGAGGTAAGCCGTTGTATTGCAAGACTCTGAGGTATACTGATCAACATACAGTAGAGGGTCCGGCTACATTAGACGTTAGCCAACATATAGATCCTAGCTCTCGCACCGAATGCCTTGAACCCTCGAACAGCTCACGTCCTGCACATCTTGACACTGATCAAAGTCGGCATGGAAAATCTGGATCGACGAAGAGGAAGCGAGTTCGACTTGTGGGACGCCATTCAGACCATTTGCCAGGCGTACGATTGGTGAAGGCGAGAACGGTAGTTGCAGTGCAAAGTGATGTCGCTTCAGCGAAGGTCAGCCGATCGACTTCTTCTAATTGTACGCAGATCAGGGTATGATATATTACTTTTCACCATGCCAATCGTCCCCTGAGATAACTTGTAGCTCGTTCGCGGCGAATATCTATTCCTCACCGATCCTGAAGGGCGCACGAAGACATATTGGCCCTCTTTTTGTGTGAGCATCTTCCTGCTGTCCTTTATTTTCCGTATACCAGGTCTGATTGTCTTCGCAGTCGATCACAGATCTAGAATTATTCTATGTTCTTTTACATGATTCAAACTCCTATCAATGTCGAAGTGGGAATAAGGAACGCTTCGTAACCTTGACTTCCGAATACAGCAGATTCCATCACATACCAGCACGTTTGCGCAGTGCAGTGGACCGCTCGCCAATACGTCATGTGGTGTCTCTGAGCGAAGAACGATATGCTGAGCTAGAGTATAAGGGTTCAATACCAGATCTACTCGCTCGGGAGTTTGTGTTGGTGACAGGATCAAGGTCTTTCGAAGGTCCCACTTCTTTTGAGGATTTTCCTTTATCTCGGATTGGTCCATTATCATCGATTCATCTCGTGTATGGTAAGTCCTCATTCTTGCCTGATCTGGCCGCGGTGGTGCTATTATCCAGTACAGTTAACTTCTTGTATTTCTCCAGATACCTCGGTGGTCAGTTTCTCCATTGGCGGCAAACCTTCTCCTGTGCATGCAACCCTGGCACAATACGTGGACCATGTTCGCAGCAACAAACGAGACGGGATAATGTGTTTTCCACATATACCAGATATCGCCTCCAGGTCCAATGCAAACCTGTTGGTCGATATAGTCTCCTTTCAGTACACATCGGGCTTTCCGGACCAAGGCCCGTGCGAAGATTACACTCGTGCACTGAACTGGTTCTTCGTTGCGACTGGAGACACGATCCATTCTCAAACTAGGACACCCGGAGGTCTCAATTCAGTCATTGCAGTCGAGACGGGCTCCTTGCTACTTTTCCTGGAAGTGGATGCCGAAGACATATGTGCCGCTTCTCGCGTGAGCAGCTTCGGTGAAAAGGATCCCGAGGTATCACTCGAACACTCGGACACAATAGGGCTTTTGCTCCGAGTGGGGGATAAGATGTAAGTCATTCTGATTCTACATGCTGTAGTGCTGTCAGAAAGCATCCATGTCAGTGAGTGCTGAGTATCCCCTCTATTATAGCTTACTTCGTGGTGACACTCGCTATCGTGTCTGTACACTGGAGCCAACAGTTTACCACGGCACCTATTTTTATTCCACCAGCACTTTGCAACATACGTATTGGGCAGTGCTTCATCGATTTTGCGATGGTCACCCACTCGATGATCTCGTGCAATGCAGTCGCTCGCTGTTGTTCCGAGTGTCTTTGTATTTCCATGATTGGATTGTCAACCACACGCAAGAGTTTTTCCTGCAATCCTCCGGTCTGGCAGGGAAACGTCGCCATCTCCCAGACTTGACCAGGGTCGACGGATTGCATCAGCTTTTCAGCCTTCTTATTCTCCTCGAACTGGACCGCGTTCTATATCATCGGGACGATCTACAGGACTTGTCTTCCTATTCAAGTGGACAGTCTCAACCAGCTCGCAGGCTTATACTCGATATAATGACGAAGCTGGATTCGGGCCTCGGTGTTTTCGATCAAGGAAGGCGGATTGCCATCAACATCTCAGAGCTATGGACGGCCTTTCGTGTTCAGCAGTGCGTAGCTTTGTCCTCTGCCATTCAAATGTCTCGTCCGTCCTCTGCCAGCTCCCGATCGGTTCTACACACCCTCCTTAGAGAAATATACTGTGATCAGATAGACGTGGTCGCGAGTGTGCTTCGCGTGTTAGATGGTGATACATGCATGTTTGGTAGAGAAGCCGGTTTCGAGCTCTCTTACAACGATTGCGACACTTTCAAATGGGCATTCATGGAGCGGATGGTTGGATTGGAATTGCGTGCATTGGATCGCGATGAATTTGAGCTGCGAGGTGATAGCGAGATCGAGGTACCGCGGAAGAGATTGAAAGTCGATGTAAGTAGGGATGAAGATTAGCGCTGTCGGGAGTAGAGGTAGAAAGCTGCTTTGTAATATATCACGTGATTGGTTGATTTCGCATTTCGTGGAACGAGGCACTTTATATCTCTCTTTCATATCGAAGAATACCATTCGCCTCTTAGCAACTATAACCTCAATGTTTTCGAATACCCGCTGTCGCTGCGTCATACTGACGCTCATAGGTGCGTTTTCCCTCTGCTCAATAGCTTCCACCAGCTGATTGTTTGATCCTAGTATCTATTCTCCTTTTTTCCTGGCGCGCCGCGTCCCTCATTGGATCAAGGACTCCCAACCCCAGTCATGTTTCGCCGGTTCAAGGTCGAGATGATCCCCTTGAACAGTCACCGTGTCATGCTGTCTTCGGACAGAGTTCAGTATTCAGTTACGCTCCCCCGAAGTGTTTTGTGCAGTACACAATCGAACCTGTACCTCTGTTACAAAAAAACATTCAGTTTTTTCAACTTCCTGCGTATATGCCCGGCCGATACCTTTCTTTTATCATGGATCAGTATTCGAATACATACTTTCCAACTTCCTCGATAATACGACAGTGTCCTGTGGGGGTGTCCGGTCGCGGGGAAACACTATTCGACTGGTGCGTATTAGATCTGGAAACCAGACAGGGTCAAACTTTTACACTGGAATCGTCGCCGCCAGCCGAATGTTGCCAATCGAACCCGGGGACTCCAAAATGGACTCTATTCCGCGTTGACTGCCTTGGATTGCTCGTGGATACCCTTCATAGCAGCAGCCATCGGCTACCATTTGCCGGCAATCGGTCTCGGAACGACGAGCCACACTCTGTATCGTACATGTTCTTTTCTTTGTCATGCCTCGGTATCGGTGTATACAGTGCCGATTTCACAGTTTCTTTGGTTCACAAAGTTTTTCTTCGGCTTTTGCGCAATCTTGTTTTCAAACATGACTTCGTAGTATTGATCCGTGGAACAATGAGTATCGTCGGGCGCCGTGGGACCCAGTGGCTCTTCATGCGAGCGTGTGTACGAATTTCTTACAGTCTTCGGTTCTACAAGGAGGCCATAATCCGTAAAACAAGCATTGTTGCCTTTTATCGGAGTATTTCTCAGCTCCTCAGTGTTGCTCGTCATCTACTGTTCCCCAGCGTATATCAGCGCGGCTTTTCCGAAGTTGGATCTGAGTCTACCTTGCGTTTCAATGGACCTCCTAATCGCGTAGGAGGGGGTCATAAAAAAACAGTAACTTGGTCTCTTATTAGTCAATATCACTTGCCTTCCCAAAAGACAGGTTCTTGGACAGAACAGACCATGTTTGCTTTCCGAGATCACACTAGCTATAGCAAAGCAGTCGCCTATGATCTTGAATGCCATGCACTTCTGGATTTGTCCCCGATGACACTTGTCGAGTACGTGGGAGTGACTGATGCGCGTAAGATCTGTAATATTCATGGTGCCCCTCGACCATGGCGGATGACACTTCCTCAGATCAATGAGTACTTGGCTTCACATGAATGTCGACTTTGTAAGTTCAATATCACTGTGATGGAAGTGTATACCCCCCCTAAACCTCGTCAAAAACAATCTAGAATACCAGAAAAGGTCCACAGCAACTTTATTGTTGAAGATATGTTACTGAAAGGCTCGACTGACCTTGCAAGCTTCCCTCCGGCCCCTTTGGATCAGTGTTTAAGTGAATCCATTATAAAGTCTGCTTGTACAAAGCTAGCACCAGCTGCCTTTGAAGAAGCAGGTTGTGCAGTATGTGGTCAACTTACCTGTAAGCCAGAATTAAGTCCTCTTCGTGCTGTAAAAGGCCTGTTACGTATTCTAGAGGTACCAGGTGTTACACGGGTTGAAAGGAAACATGCTACTCAACCAATTTGTGAATTGAATGGTCCTGTATTGGATGGGTCCTGTACATACATTTGCAAGACATGTAGAACTAGTATAATGAAGGGTACTGTCCCGAAGGTCAGTTTGGCCAGTGGTCTTTGGATGGGCAATGTACCAATTGAGTTGCAAAGACTTGGTTATGTTGAGAAACTGCTTGTTGCACGAGTGAGACATACAGCAGTGTTTGCACGAATTGCTACTGGTGGCAGAAAGATGAAAGCAAATGCAATGGCATTTGAAGTACCTCTTCCAAAGGTATACTCACTTCTGCCCCCACCGAAATCTGACATTGATGAAATTCTAGCAATACTCTTTACAGGCCCCGCTCAGCCTTCAGTGGACGACTATCGAAGGACACCCTTCTTGGTAAGGCGCAATGTGGTTAAAGAAGCGTTAGATTGGTTGATTCTAAATCATGTTGATTATGCAGATGTGAGGGTGTCTATGGAGAACCTTGCACAGTATGATGAATCGGTACCTCCATGTGCAGTGATTTGGAGAGAAGCTGAGACAAACAAAACAGTAGAGGCTGAGGCTGTACACGACAATAACGATGAAGATGGAACAGAACAGGGAGACTGTTTATTTACAGTACATGGATTGACTTCAGATCAGCTGGTTGGTAAAACTCTTAGTGAAATAACAGGACTAGCAATGCAATACTTTACTAATGGGGGGAAAGTGCTCACTATTGGGAGAAGTGAAACTGCAGAGTCAATTTGGAAAAATCCAACTTTATATCCAAGAATGTTTCCATGGCTTTTCCCATATGGATTAGGTGGCATGGACAGTTCATCAATGAGTGATGCAACCCATAAGAAATTTCTTCTTATGTATCATGACAAGCGCTTTCAAGTTGATGAAAATTTTCCGATTGTGGCTTTTAGTCATGAACAAGTCAAGTCAGCCACACAGGCTGGCTGGCTCCTCGCAGATAAAGCTTCCTTTACTGATATCTCAAATCGCATTCTTAATCTTGATCAAGATGTATTGAAAGATATATCAGTAAGGATGAGCAATGGACTAAAGGTAATTCCCTCCACACCAGAAGAGATTGCATGCTTTAAGACAATCTCTGATCTTGATCGAGTTGCTGGAAAAGTTTCAGGCTCCACTACCACAAAGAAGTATATGCGCAATGAAGTTTGGTCACTGATAACGCATAAAGGTGCACCCTCATGGTATATAACTATTTCTCCAGCTGAACGACATCCTTTGTGTTTGTATTATGCTGATTCTGATCATACCTTTCACCCTGAGATAAAGGACTACAAGGAGCAGTTTCATCTTATATGTCATAATCCTGTAGCATCAGCAAGGTTCTTCAACTATCTAGTGCAAGTTTTGCTTGAAGATATTCTTGGTTGTGGATCCACTAATCGTGGTCTATATGGTGAGCACAATGCTCATTATGGTGTAGTTGAACAACAAGGAAGGCTTACTCTCCATCTTCATCTTTTGCTTTGGATTAAGAATGCCCTTAATCCTCAGCAAGTGCGTGATCGTCTCTTAGCAGGTGGGAGAGAGTTTGAAAGGAAATTGATTGAGTATCTTGATAGTGTTGTTGCTGGACAGTTTCTTGGTAGTACTTTTGATGAAATTAACGAGGTTGTTACTGAGCTAAAGGATGAACCTTCATATCATGACCCTACTCAATCTCTACCAGAAGCCCCTCCTTCTAAATGTGCTGACCATGAATCAAAGGCCGAAACAGATCAATGTAATGGATGTAAAGAGCACAGTAAATGGAGGAACAGCTATAAAAGAACAGTCAATGACTTAATCTTGAAGGTGAATTATCATGATTGTCGTCGCAACCTAAATAAGGATGGTACAGTAAAGAAAAGACACTTGTATAAGGGATGTCTAGACAATAAATGGGGAAAGTGTCGAGCTCGATTTCCAAGACCACTGGAAAAAGAAACCCGAGTTGATCCTGATACAGGTGCTGTTATCATGCGTAAAGATGAAGCTTGGTTTAATACCTTTTCTTATCCACTTACCTACCTGCTTCGTTGCAATACCGATGTCACGTACCTTGGATCAGGTACAGCAATCAAGTCAGTTGTGTTATATGTAACCGATTATATTACGAAAGCTTCATTGAAAACCCATGTAGTATTTGATGCAATTCTCTCAGTGTTTTCAAAGAATGGAACTGTTGTTAATGGCACAGCAAGCAGTGAGGAGAAAGCTAGACAACTCATGACTAAGGTTGTAAATTTACTATCAACTAAAATGGAATTTGGTGCTCCTCTTATATGCTCATACCTGCTCGGATTTCCTGACCACTATACTGACCATTACTTCAAGCCCTTTTACTGGCAGCAGTTTGTAGCTCGAGTGCAAGCTGATAGCCAAGAGAAAACTGAATTACATGCCAAAGAAAAAGTGGCTCTTCTAAAGCGTGGTGATCGTATAATTGGTCTGTCACCTGTGGTCGATTACACCGATCGACCCACTGAAACAGTTTCACTTTGCTTATATGATTGGATCAGAATAGCTCACCGTGTGTCATTAAAACTGGTTAAGCGACGATCAAAATCAGATGATGATGCTCTCCCAGGCAATGTTACCCAAAGTAAAGCAACATCTACCACAAAAAGCATGCCACCACCTAAGAAGGCACTCCCTGCAAACTGTCTCTACTTCCTCCCTTCACATGACTTAGCTAGTACTCATGTTGCTAGGCTTCAGAAAGATAGTGAAAAAGTAGTAGTCAATTTCTTAGGTGCTAACTTGCCTAGACGAGATAGAGGAGACTACGATTATTACTGTTGTGTAATGCTGACTTTATTTAAGCCTTGGAGAAATGGAAATGACTTGAAGGCAGCTGGTCAAAGCTGGGCTGATGCGTTTCAGGAATACAGTTTTACAAATAGCCAAAAACAATTAATGAACAATCTGATGATTCGATATGAATGCCTAGATGCAAGAGATGACTACCATGCACAGATGAAGAAAGCCACTGCTTTACATAGTAGCTGGGATCCATTGATGGAGAACGTAGAGTCTGATGATGAGTTTCCTGAGTATGATGAGTCTTCGCCTGAAGAGTTGATACGAGGCATAGAGGGCATAGATTCAAATGACTTTGAAACACCTGCTTTATTGATGCAACATACAAAAGGTTATCGAAAGAGGCTGGCTCAGAAAATGGTGATACGCTCACTGCTAGAGAATTGCAAATGGTCTGATGTTAAACATCAGACATCTGTGGTTGTTAACCGTGTATTCAATACAATACCCTCTTTGCCCTGTGATCACTGGAAAGGTCTTCTAATGTCTAAGCGAAAGGAGGTGCTAGAAAGCAGAGCTGGTAATGTCCCAAGTCATGTACGTGAACAGTTCATTCAAGCAAGAAACACAAAACGTTCACTATCAGCTGTTGACACAGATGCTCTAATAGTAGACAGGGCCTATCTTGAGCGTAAATACAGGCCAGCTAATCTAGAGGATGTCATAAACAACATCAGTAAGAAGTATTGTTTGAATGACGAACAGCTACGAGCTTTCCGCATTATAACAAACCATGCCTCAGCTCAATTTAAAGATCAGCTAAAGATGTATATTGGTGGAATGGGAGGTACTGGTAAATCGACTGTATTAAAAGCTCTAATAACCTTCTTTAGTCAGCGCAATGAAAGCTATCGACTCTTGGTAGTGGCACCAACTGGTAGTGCTGCTGCTCTACTTGGGGGGTCAACATATCACTCTGCTTTTGGTATTAATGACTATTCTGGATCAAGTAATCTTCCTTTAGTACGAGAACGGTTGATGGGTGTCCAGTATGTATTTTTCGATGAGGTTTCAATGTTATCTTCATGGGAAATGTATCGTATTAGCAGACAGCTCTGCTTGTGCATGTTAGATGATGAGTCACCATTCGGTGGAGTGAATATGATATTTGCTGGTGATTTTGCTCAATTGCCTCCACCAATGGGAGGCGAAAACATCTCCTTGTATGGCCATCGCATTGGTGCTTTCCGCAGCACAGTGCGCCAGCAAGAAGAAGCTATTGGCAAGTCCCTATGGCATTATGTTACAACAGTTGTAATACTTCGTCAAAATATGAGACAAAAATCCCAGACAGAGGATGACTCAAAATTCCGTACTGCACTAGAAAACATGCGATATCGTAACTGCACTCCATCTGATATTGCTTTCTTATCTACACTAGTCACATCTAATATACCAGGAATGGCTAACATCAGTGATGATCAGTTCCGGGACGTCGCAATCATCACAGCTTATAATGCTCAAAAAGATGAGATCAATAACATAGGTTGTAGTAGGTTTGCCTCTGAGCACGGTGAAGTCCTTCATCATTTTTATAGTGAAGACATCATCAAACCAATTGATAGAGTTGCTCGAGGTAAATCATCTGACACAAACAATATCAATCTAAAGGCAATTACACCAGCGTGGCAAGAATATCTATGGACACTTGATCCTAGCTCATCGGACACTTTAGTACCTGCAAAGGTTAGTTTCTGTAAAGGGATGCCTGTCATCATTCGTAAAAACCTGGCAACAGAGCTCAATGTCACTCGAGGACAGGAAGGAGTAGTTTATGGCTGGATCAGTAAAGGTCCACCTGGAAGACAGCGGCTTGATACCTTATTCGTACAGCTAACCAAGCCTCCTTCAGATATTCAGATTGGAGATCTACCACTGAATGTAGTACCTATTACACCTACATCAGACTATGCTACAATCAAAATGCCTTTTGGGCAAGGGAAAACATTAAAAGTTTTCCGCACTCAAATTGATGTGGCACCATGCTTTGCTATGACAGACTTTTCATCCCAAGGAAAAACCCGCGAAAAGAATCCTGTCCACTTAAACAACTGCCGAGATTTTCACGGCTACTATACTGCTTTATCTCGGAGCTCAACTGCAAAGGGAACAGTCATCCTACAGAGCTTTGATCCAAACCAGATTACTGGTGGCCTAAAAGGATCTTCTCTTCGCAGAGAGTACCGTGAACTTGAGCTTCTTGATGACATCACCAAACACAGATATGAAGGATCACTACCGCTCAGTGTAGTCGGGTCAAGTCGATACGAGTTGATCCAGTCGTATCGCAAGGTTAAGGGCAACAACTACAATCCCTCGACAGTGTATCCTTCCTTGAGATGGTCAGATGTCGACCCGTTGGAAGAGATTGATATTGAGGACATTCAGTGGCACATAGTGTCTGATGCAATTTCAAAAGAAAAGATGGCAGAAGCAAAGAGGCTGGCAAATTCTATACGACCTGAATACTTTCCTGTCGTCAGCACCAAAGCCAAGCCTGCGCGGGTACAAACTGACAACTCTTGCCAGTCGACTGCAGCTCACACAGTCACGCCTACCAGCAAGAACCTCGATGGCGCCAGAAGTAAATACAAAGCGTTGTCCGTTACGAAGGGGTCGAAGCCTTTGCGAGGGAACAAGCGCATTATATCAGATTCGGCCGAAAAAGGTCCAACTGATGCGCCAAAACGTCTACGAACTAATGACCTTTCACTTGCTACATCCTCCTTCATGAAGGATCTAGCTGCTCCCGTATGGAGCAATAACAGTTGTGCATATGATGCCTTGATTGACATGCTCTGGCCAATCTGGGCTGATGATACCGCACTGCTTCATCATCACGTAGCATGTACTAAAAACTCGGCGCTACAGTATTTGATTTCATTGTTCGCCAGTGCCAACCAACGCCGAACGACCATTGTTGAAGTCCGAGATACCTTCCGATTGTACCTTACGACGAAGCACCCTGCTTTGTTTGTCGTAGGCACATTCACCTCTATTTGGGAGCTTATTGACAGTACATTAGCTTTCACGGACATTTCGAGTACAGCATGCTCGCGATGCGGGTCAGCGTTAGATGAAGGACGATCGACTTCAAGCAGTCCAATACTCAGTCAGCCCAACAATTACTTTCCTTCGGTTCAGTCCCTAGTACAGAGATACGAGGGAGATCGAGTCACCAGCAGACTTCCCGTTTGTTCGTCTTGTGCAGCCGGTTTGTCCCGGGATGAGATGCTTGAGATGTTACCTTCTTTGACTGTCTATGAAATACGGGAAGCAGGCGATCCTAGGAGGACCCCGTACATTGACATCTCGGTTCAGGTAGAAGTAGGAAACCATAACATCAGTTATAGGTTAGCCGGTGTGATTTACTTCAACGGTACCCACTTCATAGCCCGAGTGGTCGACCGAGACGGTCGTGTATGGTTCCATGATGGTCTAAATCCCCAGATGAATCAACGCAGCAAGTACGTTTTCAACAGAAACATCAGGACTGCGAATCTAGATTTGACCAAGTGTAGGGGATACAATGCGTGCTATGCATTCTATGTACGAACATAAGCACCCAAAGGGGCGTTGGGAGGGCTTATTTTACCTGTACTTTCATCCCCCACGCCCATCCATAGTACAAGTGTTCTGGTTAGTCGCCTTGGCGTCACTCGCGAGCTGCCAGCTTGATAGTATTCTGCGTAACGGCCTGTCTGTGTTGACCGTCCGAGACATGATGTGGACCTCTAAAATCGGCGCTCCTTTTACTATAGTAGGCGGCCACTGTACTGTGGAGTCCAGACAAACGCAATACTGGATTCTAATCAGCCACGATGGATGCAACAATGTGTAGGACGATAAACTTGAATTCTACCGATAAAATCTAGCTAGCTCCTCCAAAGCCTCCATTGAAGTCATCTTTAAGTAAGCCTAGAGAGGAATACTGTCGCTCGGTCAGCAAATAGTCCTCGAGTGTGAGCATTGTCTTTTACTCACGAGTATTGGCCGCAATCTGGAGGTCTGTTCCAACCAAAGGATCAATTTCTAGGAGGTTTGCCACCACCGTATACATCCAATTCAGAGTAATCGTGTTATAATTAACAAGGTCCGACGGGGGTCGAGCAGATGCTTGGTCTGCCGGGGTAATAGCTGCAAGGAGCCTAACGACCTCTCCAGCCCAGAGGCTAGAATCATGAACTCCAGAGAAGTCCTGTTCGTCGGCGCTCTCCCCATCTGGACATTCGATAGCGCGTGCGTCGTCCTCTTCAATGTATGGCAGCGTTTCTCGCATCGAGCGACCAAGAAGGGCAACGTTGGATCTAAAGCGGGTGGTCAAAAGCTTCTCTCCAGGCTCTTGCCTCTGGACGTGGATAGGATAGTCCTGTGTACGGGTAAAGTCAATGTTTAGTCCAGGCATATGAAGATCTGATAACGCACTGCTATGTTCCTGAGCATCATCAATTCCAGTGCATGAAGTCCAAGTGACTGAGGGCGACTAATGGTACCAATTAGCCCATTGCTGGTGCGAGGAAATTTGTCCACCAGTCGATTGAAAAACTCCTGATGACAAGGTAAAAGCACATCGAAAACTCTGAAATCGGAATCAGAACGAACGATCTCAGACATTAGAAGCGACGAGGGTACTCACGTCTCATGAAAGCTGATACTCTCCCTATAAAAGTCGATCTGAAAGACCTTCTCGGCTGCTAGAGTGTATCCATCTTCCCGGAGCGAGTGAATGCAAGCGAATAGCTTTCGTTGGCGTACATGATCCGACAGTAGCCAATCGAACAGTACCACCTGCAGAGGAACGGGGCATCCGAAAGAAAAAGCCGAAGACTTATACAGAACACAAGAGAACTAACAGGGGAGTGTGAGAAATTTGGACGCCAGGCCAGCCCACGTGTTCTGCCTTTTCCGTCTTTGCAACGTTTGTCCTAGAGACCTATGTTCACCCATCCTACTTTACCCATCTTCTGTCCTGCAGTCGTCAAACATTATGCCTGCTAATAGCCTCACGATGCGACGTCTCCTTCCGACTTTATCTCTCTAGTCGGAATTCCTTTTCACCGGCTGACCGCCTACTCAACCAACACTCATCATGGCCCTCTTCCCGACTCGAAGGAGATACGGATCCATTAGACAACCGACAAGGTATGTATAATGCTTCAATCTAATAATTGGAACAACCCACTCAAATCTCTTGATGCTTAGAAAGGTTCTTACGGTCTTTCAACGAACGCTTTGTATTACCCTCAACATGCTCAACCTTCGTCTCTCGGAAAGATTGGACGACATCCTCGGCCATGCTCACGTAGGGAGCCTGTACGGTAAGTGGTGCTCCTTTACCAGGACTATCGTCGTCTAACTCTTTGTATTCTTCGACGACAGCCCAGCTTATACTGGATCATCTACAACAGTGCTCGTATGCAACGAATGTGCTCATGTCGCAAATTCGCCTTTCCTTCCTTGGCATCACTCTGGTCCGTACCTCTCTACGAAATACTCGCCGTCCTATTCAATACGCATACGTTACCCTTCTGCTCGTTTCGACTCAGACACGATAAAATCGGGTCTCTCTGGGCGTACACAAGGCGTGTGATCCTCACCTTTCGAGAACTTTGCCGGATCCATCAAAAATCGACTCAGCGTGGCGTTGAGGCACGACCTCGAGGGTCCACTGGCGCACGAAAAGTAGGCTCAATCTCTGTTTCCCTTTCCAGTTCTCGCTGACCACTTTTCGCTTTTTTCCTAGGCATTCATATGCCCATTTCTCTCGACGCTCACGCACGTATACTGTCACGCGCGTACCCTGCACTGAGTCAAAAGACTGCTTGCAAAAAGCCTCTTTGACGTACGCTGATCCGGACACACTTTGAATCGCCGATGTCATTGTGTTACGGAAAGGTCAGTGTGCTTGCTGCTGCATCGATTGAGTGGCTGAATCGCCTCGCCCTTAGTCGCCGTTGGTCTCACAGCAACGAACTTTAGCACTATGCCATCCTTGGTCGTCCTTGAGTCAGCTCAGGCTTCCGTGTATTTAAAGTTTCTTGAACCAAATGGACCCTCTTCGCTTCTTCCTTCTTGCCTCTCATCACCTTCAAATGACCGACGCTTGGTATCCCAACCTGTAAGTAGTTCTAGTCTATACTTGCTTGGATGGTCCTCACATGGCCTTTTAGGGGGGAATTGGCTTTCAGTCACCTCCTCAGTCCCACAGCGCAGTGGGCGCTGTACGCGAACGATCCCAGTGAACGCGACAGGGTCGTCACGCAAGATCGAATTCAGAACGTCGAGAGCATCTTCCTAGATGTGTTCACTCCCGACCAATACATCGCCTTCCGTCAAATCCAAGCTGAATCGGACGCATTGGTGGTTGGCGCAAGTGCGTTGGGTTGCGCTGTCGTTCCGGATCCCAATGCTCCTGTCCAGGTGGCCGTCGGCATGGCACATATCCGGCGATTATTGCGGTTCTGTCTAGACGCAAACCTCACTTTCCATTCCAACCTTCCCGAAGAAATGAGACACGGAGATCCCAAAAAGACGGTATGGCTCGACCTCCAGTACTCCAACACCGGGCACGCGAACAAGACCCCGTACACTCCCACCGTTGATGACGATCGCTGGCTCGCTAATGTCTTCCGCTTCGAGACCGAGAAAGGGAAGTCGGTAGAGATCATGCTATCCAATGGAAGTTCAATGGACGTGGTACTAGGGATGCAATCCAGTAAGCATCTTTTATACACTTCGGCGGTGCCTTGTTTAAACTGTTTCTAGCGTTACACTTGACCATCGTCACCGCTCGAGACATCCTGATGGCATACCCGAAGACAACTCTCGACCTGGGTTATTCCCTCGACGCCAGGCTGCCGCATGGTGCTAGCGTGAGGAGTACCGACCCCAGTCTTCCAAACTGGGATATGGTAACCAATCCGCACCTGAACGGATACGATGTAGTCGCTCCTCGTACCGAGCTGACGCTCTTGCCTAGATATTTCGGGGACAGGCTTACTCTCAGGATTCCTCTGACGGTCATAGACCTACCTTCGGACCCCTCCCTTCCTGGGAGTAGAGAGTCCATCGCTTTACACTCCTGGCAGCTTCGGTTTGGGCCGGATAACGATATCACCTTCGAGTCGTCGCAGCTAGTGCATCCCTCTGTCTGGCGCAGCGTCAGGCTCTGTCCAACGGTTCACTCGGAACTATCGAAAAAGCTCGCATCGTGGGGCGACGTCTCCCAAGGGTCGGTTTCGCTTGGAGAAGACGATCTGCTGTCGATCCTACATACCATCTACGTGGAACTGGCGTCCTCCTCCTCGACCTATGTTAGTATTATCCGAAACATACGCTTGCACATGGCTACTTGGGCTAATGGGGTAAGTACTCTGCCTGTCGACCAGGTGCCAAAGCCTGGAGTCTCCTACGTGGTGTTCCGAATCCTGAGCAATCTTCAAGCCAGCTTTGAAGACAGGGTCGCGGTAAGCATGTCTTTCTTTTCTTCCCGAGATATTCGTGGTCATCTAAATTCGCGCTCAAGGTCGATTTCTTGTGCGTGCCGCCCCGAAACAATCGTCCGGTGCTGTCTAAAATCGACGTCATCGTGCTCGACAAAGACGAACCCACTCGAATCGACGGTTCGACTGAAGTATATTCAGGAATGAACAAGATACACCTTTTGGTTGTCGTGAGTACGTGACATATGTTGGTCTTTCTTTTTCTGCTCGATCTCACAATGGACTTAGGAACTTTGGATGGCACTTCTCCGTCCAGAGTGGAGCTCTAATCGGTAGACATCACCCAACAATATTCATCTAGTAGTACCGTTTGTATGTTCGCAGCATGTGTCTAAACGTGGCTCAGTTCGAGTCTATGAATTCTAGCGTATGCCGGTTAATCAGGCGAACTACACAATGCACAGCTCTCTGCTTATTCACCTCCCGCCTAGATACCGAACAATTATTCTTCGTGAACGACTTGCCACCATCCAATCCATGTGCTCCTCTCAGGCACAACCCTTTCGTCGGCTGCCCTACAGTGAAAAAGCGTACCTGATCCTCGTTCCGCTTTTTGCAGGTGGACTTCATGTGGAGTGGCGGCTGTTAACCACTCGTTCGCCTTGAGTCTGTACAAATATTACGCGTAAGCATTCTTTCCTTTGCTTCATATAAAAGACTACTCACCGACCAGTCTTCCTCCAGTATCCTTCGTACTATGGAAAACTCTCCTGCTACCGACCTCAGCACCCCGCTCTCCTCTGGCCTCGTGAATGCCATCAACGGTCTCATGTCCGGCACGTTGACCGGTAAGCCTTCTACAACTCTTGCCCCACGAATCCGCTAACAAACATGATTAGTTCGAGACACTGAAGCTATGGACAACTTCGGTGAACAAGAGATGGCTGCCTTGGACGCCGTGGTTGCTACTCTCGTGAAGAAAAGTGAGCTTTTCCTGCTGGGTCAGCTGCGGCATTGTTCTAATCATTGTACGCTCAGCATACTTGACACGCTTTGTCGATACTCGCTATCAGATCGCGGTCGAAAACCCACCAGCGACCAAAGCTCTTCCTACAATGACTGTTGTATGCCAGAACTGCCAAAACGTCGTCAACCTCCCTCTGCCCGACAACCGGTGGTATTGCGTGGTGCGTGGACTGCGAATTGGCTTCGTGCGCGGATGGTAAGTTTTCTATGCCTGATCGTCCTGTTACGGTCGCTAATCAGCTTTACAACAGGGAGAACGTGAAGCGGGTCGTGCTTCATGTCCCAGAGAACAAGTACGCGGCTTATGGCACCAAGGAGACCGCTCGGAAGGCTTTCTTGCTCGCCCTCGCGGCCAACGAAGCCACAGTTATAGTCACCACCGACTTTGCCGTAGCTTACGAGCCTCTCGTTACAGGGGACGGTTTCTTGTACCCTTAGGTAGCCGTTGTGGTGCCCTTAGATAGACATTGTAAACTTGTAGTGTCTTTAGATAGTGATCGTGTTGCCTCAGTACTGCTTTCGCGGACAATGTTGATTGATTGACCCCCTCACATCGAACTCGGACCTGTCGGTGGTCCCCACCGACCCACACCAAGCTAGTTGAACATGATGCATGATGCGACTGTTGTTCGGAAAACTCGATCCTCTGGGTCACCAATTCCGAAGGCTACTTTGCACGCATCGATTCGTTCTTGGTGAGGAGTTGGTGTAGGTACTCGGAGTTGCTGGGCACTCGGATGTTGTGGAGAAAGGGTGAAGGAACTCGGGAGATCTAGACCCGGGTCCCGACAATGACAAATTCCTTGGAGGTCCTTTCTCGTTTCTCACCATGACGAGAAACATAAAACTCAAGGTATCCAGCTCAATCATAGAGCCAAGTGGCTACCTAATCTCATGTCGACGTACCACTACTATCATAGAACTACGAGGTTTGAACCTGGTGAAAACTGGGCTGTTCGTGCCAAAACTATTCCAGGTTTCGTGCAAATGCGGAGTCCAGAGGATCGCTGAAAAATTCCTCGTCGAATGCACATCTGAATCCCTTCCGACTCGCCATCCGTTCTCCCTCAATCTCTTTCCAAAAACCCAAGCTGCTCTCGCTGTAGCTGTCTAATGTCTAGATATCACTGGGGAAATATCGAGCGAATGAGTCGATGTGTCGACGGCGGTTCCTGGACTATTCGGCAGCCATAGCTGTCACCCTTTTGGTCCGACACCTGTACTGCATCGACACATTGATTCAGTTGGCTGTCTGTCATACGGCAGGCTTCAATTCGTACCTGGTCATCCTACTAGCCTCATGGATACCCGGCTGCTGTACCTCTGGTCTATCATTTGCTTGATCTACGGCTCTTGTTCCCAAAAAGAAACAATCGCACACCCCACACGTATAGCTGTCAACATCGGGATTCGGCACACATTCTACACTCTCCTCTTACCATGTCCAACATCGAGTCTCACGAGCTAGAGTTACTTCAGCTCGTACTCCGCAACGAAGGGGCCTACCGCAAGCTATTGGCGCAAGAAGGGTCTGTAGCTCAATCATTGTTGGATTGGCTGCAACAGGTACACCACCTTCATCCGAGTCTTCTCCGTTCAATACAGCTCATGCTCTCTTTTCCAGCTCATAGATGCCTCAACAGTCTCGAAAGACTTACGCGCTTCAATATGTCAAACCATGGTTCGACTTTCCAAGAGATCCAGCCTTTGTCCAAGCTGCTTGACGATTCGAGGTGTAACCAAACTCGGAGAACATCCTGTTGCCGGTGGTGGGTTTGGCGATATCTGGAAAGGGCGCCTGGGGAGTGATCAACTCGTGTGCTTGAAAGTGGTTAAAGTGTACCTCATGTCGGATATGAAGCGCTCGATGAAGGTGTGCGGCTTATAGTGACACCATCGATACCATACTGACTTTGCTGATGATAGGAATACCTCCGCGAAGCGATAATCTGGCGACAACTCAGGCATCCTAATGTCCTTCCTTGTCTCGGCTTATATTATCTCGACGATACGCAGCAACGCATCTGCTTGGTTTCTCCTTGGATGGAGAACGGTAACCTCGTCGAGTATATACAAAGTCATCCACGAGAGTCTATCAATCACATCCTGCTAATGCACGATATCACGAGCGGACTATCTCATCTGCACGCACTGAAGATTGTTCACGGAGACCTCAAAGGTGTACGTGCTCGTATGACACGCTTCGCTGCTCCAGTCGCTGACACCAATTTTCTAGTTCAACGTCCTAATCACACGATCACATAGAGCATGTCTCGCCGACTTCGGTCTATCTCACGTCTCAGACTCCCAGGTCTTCAAAGTCACATCTACAGTCGCTCATTCAGCCGGAATTGCTAGATGGTCTGCCCCCGAGATACATACCGGAGCGTCTTCCTCGACACAAAGCGATATCTACTCGATTGGATGTCTATACTACGAGGTCAGCCTTACGCTATCCCTATCCTGCCGCTGTCTACTGTCAACTGTCAACTAATCCTGGATTGCAATTAAACTAGATCATCACGGGCCTTCGACCATTCTACAACCTCCGAAACGACGCTGCGGTTCTATTAGCCGACTTACAAGGACAGCGTCCCGAGAAACCCCGAAACGTCGACATTGACATGCAAATATGGTCGTTGATGAACGATTGTTGGGAGACCGATCCCTCATGGAGGCCCACATCAGAGAATCTACTTCAGCGCCTTCCCGTCTACGGAGATGTAGTTCCTGCGGAAGACTGGGATAACAAGTTGTTCAATGAACTTCAAAGGAACGTGGCAGCTAGCGATAAGACATATTCGCCTCTAGCGTCTATCTTTTACCAGAGCGGGATGCGTCTTCGTTCACCGTCAGCGTTAACAAGCAGTGTGATAGCTGATAACCCTAGGCTTGGGAGAAAGAGGATCCGCCTACAGAGTGATTTTGGCAAGGCTGAGCGCCAGCAGTCGTACATTTCCGGTATGAATCCAGGGTTCTCCCTGCGAGGTGTGGAGAGGCAATCGAAGTCTTCTACATACAGATATGACAACGCGACGAATGGGATGGGGATGGGTGTCGGCGGTACAGCGCAGATTACCGGCTCACCCGAGCCAGAACAACATCCGAGCGATGCCTGGGGAACGTTTATGCGTCCAGCACCTGCTGGGTCCTCTTCCAACTCCTCTTATCCTTACACACAAGGAGCAGAGCCCAGTTCATGGTTACCAAGTGGGAGCAACTTGGATATCCCAGATAATCGGGTCAATCATACTCTTCCTACTCTTCCAGCATTCTCCAGCTTGTTCTCAACTACCGACACCATCAGACAACCGGAAGAACAACAACAGGCAGGATTCAGGGATACGAATGATTTGGGGCGTTTCGAGACGGCTGTATTGACAAGGGAGCTGCCAAATCTGAATTTTGGGAGAGACAGGTCCTGGTCCAGCTTCTTCTACGGCGATCCTAGCGCGAAGCCGAATACACCGGGAGATGAGGGCAGGTGGTGATTTTACCTCAGGTGTAGCCAGGGTGGGGTACTCAAGAGGAACTGTAGTGCGAGTTGTGTTTCTTCTGTCCGATTCGATAGCATTTCTGGGATTTTGGAGGTACACATTAGCCTTAAGTTATTTCACCGAGTTACTTCAATGTCGAACCTACATCACATGTAAAAGATAGTCGTAATGAAAACTACAGCACCGTGAACGAAAGCACGGTAATGCGTCACAAAACAACCTAAGTATAAGTGGTGGGCTCTGCGACTTTGGGTCACTAATAGAACTGTAGGACACAGCAGAAGCCTAATAAAAGACCACAAATACAAAGATTCAATAGATGCTGGTTATGAACAGCAGCACACTAGTGGTGACTAGTTGTGCAAGTGTGGTTCGACGTGATCAGAGTTGCCGTACTTAGAATAGTACACAAACTATAGATCTGAGAGTGATGATACGCTCTTTGTTACTTCAAAAGCAATCGAGATACACCTTATATTAGGGGCGACTAAAGGTTACGAATGCTTATAATAGGGTAGGAAACAGTCCCAAGTGCTATAGGTAGCGATCTCGAGTTCAACCAATACTGCCTCAAGTGTACTGATCCCGATAGAATCAAATCAACGAACTGTGCGCAAGCAGGAATCCAACTGACTCTCCAAATGGTCAATCTGGGCCTCTCTACGTCACTGAAGCTTATAAAAGCTAGTCCGAGGTCTAATCTCTACACAGAAACGCAATGCAACCAATGCTTAGAGCTACAGATCACAAGCCAAATACTTGATCTCTCTGCCAATACAACTTAAGCTCTTGTATACAGTAAGGTCTCAACTAGACTTTCAATCTAGGGCCTGTCCTGAGGAAGTGGAAGTGAATGCAAAGGTCGTCAATAGATCAACCAGGTCTGATCAGAGGTCGACTCGTAACAAGCATGAAACACCACTGGATCAACTTATATAAGAGGTCCAATCGAAATGCACATGTGCCAGCAGATCAACTATCAGATCAAAGAGGTCTATTCGAGCGACAGCCACATACAACCTAATGATATGGGCTAACAGTACACTCTCTCTTCGTCTTCTCTGCCCTTCTACCTACAAACTGCAAGCCTATATATACTGTTCAGAAATATAAGTAAAGAAATATGTAATAAAAGATGGAAAACAGACGGAACGCAAGCGGAATAAGTGAGGAACAGAGATAGTCCATAGGAAATATACAAATCAGGGAAATATGACAGTCACAACGTCCATATAAGTCGTTTATGTGTGACCAATAAATAGGAATTTCTATCTTTAGACTCAGGAGTTGAATCCTGTGCCTGCGGGTTGGCATTTAGCCTAGTAAAATTTATCTTTTCTTTGCGCCAAGGCGCTTATCCACCAATGAGAGTCGTTTCCGACTTCTCCACACACCGGAATGCTCAGTCATCCATGTTCTGGACCTGGCATATCTTTTACAAGTCTCCGCGTCCACAAGGAACACTTCTATAAGCAGTTTATCTTCTATATCAGCCTCCGTACCATGACAACCATATGCGTCACAGTTCTACAGCTTTGCCTCCGTGTCCGATCAATAGGAACAACTATGGCCAACAATTCTAGACTCAGCAAGTGCCTTCCATAAGCTCTCGGATCATATCTGCCGATGAAGCCGTCTCCTACATCAACTTGGATCGTTCCCTTTGAACCCGCTCATCTCTTTGGTTGGTCATGAAG